>SNQJ01S0300042.1:0-10383 GCA_010110895.2 Picea sitchensis
AAATAGTTTTATGATTTGCTAAAGAATCACTGCAAGAATATAGATAATAGTAGAAATAGTTTGGCCCTAAATAACATAAATAGTTTTATGAAATAGTTTGGCCCTTGGCCTCCATAAACTAAGTTGATATTGCAATTAATGATAAACAAAAAAAATAGAATCCCAAAGTGAAATATGAACCAAATGAACATGATGATAGTCTTTATCTTCTACTAGCGAGACGAAATGTTGGGGATTGGCTCCCATCAGGGGGTGTCACCTTATTAACTAATATCTTATAATGTTCATTCATAAAGGGGTTTTTAAATTGTAAAAAATAGAGTCAATATATTGTGCGTATTGTGTGTGGGTAGAGGGGTAGCAATGTGGGGTATGAGGGGGTTTAGAAGTAAATTGTGGGGTATAAAAAAAGGTATCTAGTAAAAATAAGTTTTTATTAGGGGGTTTAGAAGTAAATTGCAGGTTATAAAAATAGGTATCTAGTAAAAATAAGTTTTTATTTATTGGAAAGATGTATTGGGAGGGGGGTTCAACAAAACGATTTTGGAAGGTGTTTATCAATACCTAGTGAAATCAAAGGTATTGTTTAGTATCCCATGAATGCATGGGATACTAGGTCACTATACACCTGGATCACCAAGTGGATACCATGTGGCTCCCACGTGGGCTACTAGGTCTTCCTATACAATTGATCCAGGTGGATATTGGTGGCCACCCACCTCTTCCAACTGGCTCCTCTTGTCAGCTTTTAGTTCAACACGTTCTTTTGTACTTCTTTGTAATTGTGGGTTCTACACTTCCGAGGTTGTCTGAAGCCCTACACATCTTCCAGGTGGATACTGGTGGCCTCCCACCTAATCCAACTAGCTTATTTTATATATTTTCATGTCAACACAACTTTTTGTACTTCCAGGGTCGTTTTGGGGCCCTAAACAATGTTTTCTTGGCATGCCACTGTTAAACTGTAGACAAAGTCAAAGTTTGATGACATCATGTGTATTTCTCGAAAAGACCTTTCCAACGGTCTATCACGCGCCTAAAATGGAGATCGTATGCAAAAGTTACGACCCCAAGAAGTTAATGTACTAACTTACCCAAATGGGGCCCACATGACTTTTGGCGTTTCATCTCCCAAGGTTAGTGTTTTGGATGTATAGGGTTTTGGCATTCATGTTTATCCTAAAAAAGCCTTCAAAGCCTCATTGTAATCATTTACAAATGAGCATAGTCGTCACATCTCTTCTCATAGATAAAACTGCCACCATTCTAGTGAGTCTTGCACTTTGTATTTTTACAATCTCTTTACAATTCTTTCATTAATAGAAATCAAGTATTGTTGTATTTCTGTGTTTCTGACAATTTTCTTTTATGGTACTCACACCATTTTCCCGTGTCCTTCTTCGTCTTCTCATTTCCCTTCTTGTGTTGTGGCTTGGATTGGTTGTCATAAGGGAGACCATCTGGACTTGGTCCCTTGTTGTGTGGGTCGGGGATACCTTTGCCCTGCTTCGGCTGTGAGGGGTTTGTAGATCCAAACTCTTGCCTTTTCTGCTTAAATTTTTGCTCCATCTTAACAACGTATCTATAATCTGTGCCCAATGAGGCGATGTCTAGGAACTCTATTTCTGTTTGAATGTATATATGCAAACAACCACGGTATTTGAGCACCAGATGGCGCTCAGAGTCTTTGATACCCAATTTGGTGCATACAGTATGGAAAATATTCATGAAATCTGGTACTGTCTGGTCCGTTTCTTGACGTAGGGTGGTCCATTTGGTGTATTGGTCCTCACAGCTCCCAACAGGGCAGTATTGTTCTTTAATGGCATCCCGGAAGGAATCCCATGTAGGGGCCACCACAAACATTGTATATTCCTCCATGACTCTTTTCTCAGAGTAAGTATCCCACCAGTCTTTAACATGGGGAACGACCTTGAGGAGTGCAAAAGTGATCTTTTCCCTATCGAAAAAATTGTGGACTGCAAAATATCCTTCGAGTAGATTCAACCATTCATCTACATCATCCACATCTATCAGTCCTTCAAATAATGGAATATCAAAATTTACATGTACCTTGAAGGGGGTTGCATGACCGCTTGATGAAGATGCTTCTCCTGTGGGCAATCGTTGAAGGATCTGCGCGAAGTTGTCCATCATTTTGTTCCTTTGTCGTGTGAGGGATTCCTCAAGCAACATTTTAATATGATCTCTTGCTCCATCATCTTTCTTTTCATCTCCCATGGGTTGTTGTCAGGCTTGACATGATCGATCTTGTAATGGCTTGATTCGTTCGAGTCCCAACTTCTTGTACCCAGATCTTGTCGGGGACATGCACGAAGAAAAATAAATGAAGAGCAAACCGCTCTGATATCACTGATCCAGATTAGGAGCGGGACGAACTGATTAATAGAATGAATATAATAAACACAAAGATATGAAGAATAACACAAATATCCAGTGAACAATATCTTCTATTAAATAATGAAATAGGCTGAAACTATAAAACTGTAGAACTGCAACACTTGCTCGAATGGTGGTAGTTATCTTTGAGAAGAGATGCAGCTGCTATGCACATCCGTCTAAGCAGAAATGGATTACAATGAGGCTCTAGAGGCCTTTTTGATATTACTCATGAATGCCAAAACCCTAGACATAAAAAAACCTAACCCTAGAAGGTGAAACACAAAAATTCATGTGGGCCCTATGGGTAAGTTGGTGTAATTTGGTACCTCAACTTCCAAGGGTTGTAACTTTTTCATACAACCTCCGTTTTAGGCACGTGATAGCCCGTTGGAAAGGTCTGTGAGAGAACTACACATCTCATCGTCAAACATTGACTTTGTCTATAGTTTGACTGTGGAGAGACAAAAAAACAACGTTTAGGGCCCCAAAACAGCCCTGGAAGTACAACAAGATGTGCTGACATGAAAACATACAAAATAAGCCAATTGGATTAGGCAAGAGGCCATCCGTATCCACCTAGAGGATGTGTGGGGATTCAAACAACCCTATAAGTGTAGAATCCACAATTACAAAGCAGTACCGAAGAATGTACTGAACAAAAAACGGACACGAGGAGCCAGTTGGAATAAGTGGGTGGACACCAATATCCACCTGGATCACTATTGAAGAAATCATTTCAGAAAAGGAACTAGTAAATATAGTACGCAACGGCCTTCCCAAGACACGGGATGCACTTGCCGCAAGAATGAACACAAGAAAGGAGTATCCCACATTTGAAGAACTTTGGACTTGATGTGCACAAGAAGAATCAAGGATTGGCACAAAAGAGAAATCCCAAAAGAAATATGATGATTAATCCTTCACAACAAAAATCAAGAATTTCAGGAATAAGAGGAAGTTTGGCTTAAGGAAGGAAACAAATGAAGCAACAATTTCCGAAGAAAGGGAACCCTCAAAGAAAGCCAAGCAGGATAAAGCAAACCTCTTCTTCTGGTCAAGGTAACAATATTCTTCTATAACATAGTTCTTGTACATACCATTTTTACATAGCTCTTGTACATATCATACACATTTATTTCTAGTCAAGAAGAAAAAGATGGTTAGTGAAAGAATACCTATGGAAGAATAACAATACAAGGATTGCTATTACGATGACTACAATAAGATGAAGTATGTTGACAAATTCCTAAGGAATCTATCATATAAGTAAACAATTGCCAGATAGGCCGAAATCAGAATTGAAGAGACTCAAAAGGAGTCAAACCAGAAAGAAGTCAGTAATCAAGAGGAAATTAGAATAAGACTTGTGATACTTTGTAGAAGGTAATAAGGATGCAGACGGAAGCATGGAATCTCTTAGATGGAGGGAGTTGATTGCAAAATTCCAAAAGAAGAGCATGCATTCTTGCATGAAGCCAAGATTAGGAGGGAACTAATCCTAAATGATATGAGCCATTGAATAATCCATGAAATATTATGAAGTATCTGTCCATGTTCCCCATCAAAAGTAGCAACCATGATAAGCAACACGTGTTTGGTTTGACTATGGAAGAAGTCTTCTTCGAAAAGAATCCTTAAGTATCCTTGGTTTTCCATCTACATCCATATTCTTACGATTAAAACAAGAATTTGGAATATTCATGAAGGAAGGGCATAGAATCTATAGAAGACTCCATGGACCCAAAAACTAAAGAGGAACATGAGGAATAATATGAATATTCCAAGAAAGAAAAGAAAAGCCAGAACAACCAGTTATTATACCGAGAATCATAAGACTACTAGCCTGGTAATTTGAACCCACTCGAAGAAATCAACCAGAAGAAATAGAAGTTGTGATGAAGAACAATGTATGTAAGAAAATGTGAAAAAGACTTATGAATGGAAGCATTGTGAGATTAAGGTTCTTCCAGAAGGAGGGATAAGACTATGACGACAACTTGTTCCAGTAAACCAGATATACCTCTTGCAGTATCGATGGATTGAAATTTGCATGTAAAAGATTGTTCTTCCCAATAAAGCAAATTGAGAAATAAGCTTATACCAGAAACAAACCCATGTATGTCGATATAAGAATACCTTGTATGGATTCAAGCAACTTGATGTAGAGTATCTCATATACAACAAAAGCGTTGTGAAAACTTTCTATGACAGATATAGTGTATCAGAATGGTTACTCAGAAGTCCAGGATTATGGATTGCTAATCCATGGCAAAACTCTCATGATGACAGATCTGAAGAAGTTGAGAGACTCTAATCCAATAGACCCATCTTTGTATCGGACATTGATTGGCTTGTTAATGTATTTGGAGAATACTTAGCGAGATATTTTCCTTGTGGGACGTTTGAGTTATGATATACACCTGCATCGATTTATCGATTTAGATTGAGCAGGGATTGCAGATGATAGAAGAAGGGATACTTGGATATGTTTTAGTTTAAGCTTTGCCACGATGTCATGATCTAGCAGGAAACACAAGTCTGTTGCAATCAACACTACAAAAGATGAGTATATTGAAATTTGTGATGCTTGTACAAAAGCAATAAGTTCATTTCTGGACCGTCTGATCAAGTGTTGAATCCGACCATGATATATTGTAATGATCAGAGCTATGTGAATCTTTCAGAGAAACTGGTGTTCCATGACAGACCGAAGTACATTGAGATCAAGCATTATATTATCTATGATAAATCCTAGAAGAGAGAAGTGGTTCTCCATTATATCTCCTAAAATGAGAAGATAGTAGATATTTTAGTAAAGCCTCTGTCCAAGATGAAAAGTTTGTGTACTTAAGAGACAAGTTGGGGCTCGTGGAGACGACTTCCTTATTGGAAAAGGAAGTGATTACTCCCAGGTTGGGAGGGAGCACTGATATATTATTGATTTATGTATAGTCATTTTCCAGTTAGGAAAATGGTCCAGGATGGGCAATTCCTTTCCAGTTCGAAAAGTGGTTCGAGATTTCTGATGAACATGAATTTTCCAGTTTGGAAAATGGTCCAAATCGGAAAATCATTTTCATAATGAAAATGGTCCGATAGATTGTTGATGTACCATAGACAATGATTCCCCTTATGGCCAGTGTGGGGAAATGGTATAGGACAACAATTCTTCTTGGTAGTCACTCTGAGCTGTGATCAAGTAAAATGTTCTACCTCGTCGGACAATCATTCTTTCGAAGTTCACACTTGTGAGTAGTTTCGAAGAATGGTCTGTTTTGGAGGTTGGTGTAAGACAATCATTTCCATAGGAAATGGTACAGACATTCATTCCCTAGGGAAGACTCATTCTCTCCAGGTTGCACTGTGATTAGTGACGGAGGAATGGCCCAGTTATGTGAATGGTCCAGGTTCAACAATTAGGGACAAACATTCCCTAGGGAAAACTCATTCTCTCCAAGTTGCACTATGATTAGTGCCGGAGGAATGGCCCAATTAGGTGAATGATCAGAGCTCATAAATTAGGGACAATTATTCTTCTATGCTTGGGAAGAATAGTCCAAATATCCCATGGATGATGTTTAACCTTCTGAGGGCAGATGCTCTTCTAGATCTCACACATGTGAGTGGAAGAATGGCCTAGATGACTCAATTTATATCATGATATTGTTTTATGCAGGTTGATATTAGATTATGAGATTGTTGTGGAGATTGTATGTCTTTGGATAATAGTTTTTTGATACTGTGGTGGATGTGATCCACTAATAGTGACTATGTGTCACTGGTTAGTTTCTGTGCGCTACTATGAGTGGTTGTGTACTATTATGGATAGACACAATTGTGTTCTATTGGATGACATTGTTCTGATTGCCATGGAGACTATCAATAGTGTTGGAGATGATTACCAACTAGATGGATAGTCAGTATGCCGATGGATAAACATTCTCCCTATGGAAAATGGTCTAGGACGTATGTCTAGATTGGAAGAATAATCCTTGTATCCCATGGCGTGGCTTCCAGCATCTATTGCAACAATTATTCTTCTAGGACATATGTCCAGATTAGAAGAATGATTCTTGTATCACTCTGTAGAGTGAGTGAATTATTCAACATCATGCCCTACTCAGATGGAGTATGGATTCGAAGAGATGATGTAGTTGATACTATCAGATAATACTAATAGTGATGACAGTGCTCATGATTTGACCATGAGATAACGTGTGTGGCTATTATTATGCTAACGATTGAATGGCTTGTTTGAGCTCAAGACCATTGCCTTTAATACCTCCCTCGCTAGGAGGGAGTGTTGATATTATGGTAGCTACAGGAGGTATTAACCTCTACATGTAACCCTGACAAGACTAGAATATTTTGGGAAGAAAGAGAAACCCTAAAACATTGGATAATAACCCTAAGAGACAAGTCGACTCAAGAGAATATTTATTATTGAGTTATTATCCCCCAGGAAGAGAAGTCAGCCTAGTCAGTTAAGATGGAGCAGTATAAATAGAGGGCGCTAGAGCTCATTTGTGACTCACTCACTCGAAACTGCATAAGACCAGTAGTGCGCAAGTTTGGAGAGGAGCTGCAGCTGTGTTGACGGGAAAAATTGACAAGCCGTCAACTGGAAGAACAGGTCCGGTCCGGGGTTGTCTAAATAAACCAAGCCGTTTGGTGTAACCTGTTCTGACGGGTTTAATGGCCCCGTTAGCCAATCTAAGGTCCTAAAATAAATAAAGGGAAAAAAATAACTAATGTTAAAACTATAATATATATACACACTCTAATATAACTATTATAAATGTTTTTAAGCAGAGAAAGAAAACATAAAAAATATCACTAATGGACAGAATTTACAGGGTGCAAGTTTTAACGAAAACTTACAAAATGGATGTAAAGATAATTGTTTTTGAGAAGCAGATAAAGAAAGCACATTTTTATATTTTATTTTTTCTAATTGTAAATCTAATAAAACTTGAATAAACTAAGTTATGAAACAAAGATGTATAGATGGTCAAAGCTGATCTAAACTTTCATGTTTCACTAATACATAAAATGACGGAAATTAGAAGCAGAGAATCTAACATGATGTTTGTTTGTTAAATGTGTCTGAGCCTCTGTGCAAACAAGAGCATCCGGCTACCCTGCCTTTTGAAAGAAATCTGCAGTGGGCTTATACTAAAATTTTCTTAAATAAATTCAAAGAAAAGTATTGGCAGCCAAAGTTTAATAACAAAATATTGAGCACATGTGATACTGTAATCTTATGATTACGAATGATTACAATTAGATAAATCTTTGTGTAATACATTCATTTCATTCATCAACTAAACATCAAAGAAAAATCTTGATATTACAATTGATACGATGATCACAGTTACAGCATCTGGAACAACAAATCACAAAGGACATCTATAGCATGAATATCATGGAACATAACATATCATTGAGACTAAAGCTACACAACATATTAATATCCCAAGATCAAAGAAAACAAAACATCAATGAAACAACATTCACAATGGACTAAAGCCGAAATGTTGTACGATGTTCCATTAAGTCCTAAAAATCATTCGTCCATCATTGGTTCCAGGCCAAGATGCCTTCATTTACAAAATGAAGAGTATTTAAAGTGTTTTGAGATCTCATCTTCCTATCTCCTAGAATAGGTTCATATCTCATGAGATCAAAATATTACAAAAATGGAGGGCATACAACCACTCATAACTGAATTGTTTCTTATAAAAAATTAATAAAAGTTTTTCTTATTTACAAGATAAACAGGAAAGAAGTACTAATCATCTAAATCGAACATGTTCCACCTCAAAAAATCGGCATCAAGATGTACCATGTCTTGAAAACGAAATAGGAACAAGTTAGATAATTTATTAATAACTAATTACTAATTTTTTTATTTTTATTTAAAAATGACTTGGCTACAGAATCGAAAGATTTTGTATCCAGTCTTATCTTGGTAAAAGAAATCTAATTTTAAACTGATTTGATTCAAAAAGATAACATGAATGTAATAAGAGGGAAAAACAATTTTACCATTTCAACCAATCGACTAAACATGGATTAGAATAGCTCAGAATTGATTATGGCATTAACAATGTCAGCGTTTTTTTATCACAATATTACCTGTCTTCATAAGACATTTAGCTTGTCTCTCCTCGTTTGCTCCGAGGTCACAATTTTCTTTACTTAGTAATTCACTACGAGCTGAGAGTGTTTTAATTCGAGCTTGGAGGATGGGAATATCAATATAGTATCGTTCAATCCAATGTAGGCAGACCTCACATTGCACAAGAGGAACGATATGTTGGCGAAGTGTACAGTCGAGTCTCGCTGTATCAACAGTACCTGTTACATGCCCTTGACCAATCCTAATACCAACGAACCCATCGTTGCTCTTGATACATGGTGGAAGATTATTAACAAAGTCATACAGTTGAGCAGGATCAGATCTTTGACGATCTGGATCTTCTTCTGCCAGGAAATCTTCAATTTCGGGATCTGAGACCTCATTGACCTCGATCGGGTCGATCGAGCTGAAATGAGGTTTAATTCGATTTCTTGACCTTCTCGAAATCAGCCGACCAACTCTTTTATTTCGAAACCCTAATGTTGTGTGTGTTTGTTTTGACCGTTTACGAGATTCATCGACACAGGGTTTCACAGTGGCGTTATGGCCGATATCCAATTTAGGCACAAGAGGTTCATTCAACTCAAAACTAACAACTTGTTGCTCACGTGGGGATTGACTGGGCATTACCTTGTCCAGAGGGTTTGTATCAGGCTCATTATTCAGACTGTCAAAATGTTCTTTTACCAATGATTCACCCAAATTAGGGTTGTCTACAAAAACGGTAGAAACAAAACCATTTCTTGCTAAAAATCCATCCCAGCAATCGCCTATGGTTGTCAAATGGTGAGTTAACAAAATTTTGATCAAGCCGTGGTGAAAAAGGCTAGTGTCGAGGCTCTGTTTTTTATACCTTTTAGACATCTTGTACAGGCTTCTCAGCAAATAGAAAGGCACATTCAAATGAAAACCTATGAAGTGCATAAGAAACCGTATATGATAGAGAAAAACTAGACCATAACGACCCTCACAGGTCACAAACTGTTTAAGGATTGGTAGGAGACCATGCCATCTAAATTTAAGCAAAGAAATAGGGATACCTTTTTCATAGCAATTGATTTTCCTGGAGGTCATGAAGAGGCTCTAGGGCACTTCTTTGATTTTTGAGTTCTTGAACCACTTATGACCAGTGGATGGAAGCCCCGTGGCTTCACTGACAAACTCTTCAGTTACCTCCAACTGGATATCTCCAATTTTCGCCCTATACCCATCAAACGTCTGTGCAAACTCCTTAGCGACACAAAGGTTATACCCTTCAAACCTTTTGATGAAGGCATCCCAGCCCCGACCTTTTAAATCTTCGACTGCATCATCATGCGATAACAATGCTTGAGAGCCATTCGACTCTATTTGGACAACATGAGCCATTAAAAATATGACTGGACTGTAACATAGGCGACTCAATATAGCTATGGGTTTAGATGGCAAAAGTAAAAGGAACAAATCTGAGCGGATAAAATGGAATCAAACCAAGCGAAACCCCCGCACAATCATAGTATGAACATCGAGGGTTCGGTCATTGAGGCTTGAGCACTACTCGTAATGAAACCTCTCGTATAGAGCATGACAACAAACCCTCAACCCATAATGAAAATCTTATTAATTTACTTTGCCAGCAAAAGGATTAAGTACAGGGTACGATATTTGTGCAATAATTCTCATGACTAGCATGACCATAGTTAATTTGCAAAGGGTTTAAATATATCAACACAAACAAATCAAATGCAAACCAACTAAATACATAGAAATCATATCAATATTCAAAATACTCAAAAGGTAAGTCATTCAAGTATTAGATATAGAGTGGATACAAGCACAATGATCCTTTAATATAATGC
>SNQJ01S0300043.1:0-10383 GCA_010110895.2 Picea sitchensis
TCTCTCGGATTGTGATAGCAACATTTTGAGAGTTCATCCACAAGTTTGTAGAAGTCTACATGGATGATTGGAAAATATACAGTCTGTTAAAATACCATGTAGGGATACTCTGTTTAATGTTTGATCGATGTAGTGAATTGCAGATACCATGTAACACCCTATTTCCCCCAGTTTGTAAATATAACTATATGGGACAAGGAACTATGGAAAACTTAAAAGTGTGAATATTTTCTTTGATGGACCTTGTGTAGAAGGTCGATGAATGTAAATTCTGTTATTTTAATAGGAAATGGTTACGTGTTGCATGACTACTGAAAGAGGGGATGTGCTAAGAAAGAACACGAAAATGTTGTGAAAGGTGGTGGAGGGGACCAGGAATGGTTGTGTTAACCTCCACCAAACCAGTACCATGCTGGAATTAATTTGCTCAGATTAAAACAACCCCTTGACCCAGGAATGAATTACAGTCAGGCTGGTAGGTGGGAAGGCCTCCTCCAGAGTTAATGAGGGGATGGGGCAAACTCTCCATCCATAATGCTTCCATACCTGACCATGGACTAGAAATTCGAGCCACACACAATCTTTCAGAAAAGAGAAAGAAAGGGAGTGTGGTGGGTAGGGGGGGAGAGATGCGAAGAAAAATTTCGAGACGAGAGAGGAAACTCTCGGGTCCAAGGAAGGAATGAAAGAGGAATAGTGATTTTTGATCACAGAAAATAGAGATTGAACTAGGAGAAGGAGAGTAACCTTCGTCCTTATCTACTTTCTATATTGGGAGAAGGAGAGTAACCTTCGTCCCTAACTTTCATTGAGATGGAAGTAAGAGATTGAATCTCAAAGCATCGTGGCTTAAGCTTGGGGTTTTCCATTGATAAATCCATTTGGAGTGACTGAGCCTATGGTTGGATGGAAATGAGCACCAATTTCAATAGTCGCATCATACTCTATGCTTATGATAAGTGTCTTCTTGCATTATGTTTTGAATTGTAAATAATGGATGCATGTGAGTATTTACATGTCTGTAAAGGTTTCTTTATTTGTATTAAATGATTAATTTATGAGTATGCATTTGTTACCTTGAGAACCTATATTTCTTCTTGAATTTCCATATGCCCCAGTTTAATCACTCAAAGGCGCTTTCCCCAAGAATTTACATGTTCGTTTCAGAGTTGGAGAAAGCCTCTAGGCATATCTACCGATTTGGTAAACTCACAAGTTACCTTGCCTTGATTCAGAGCTTAAAGATATACGAGTCTCGAAGGTGTTCCCTTCAGACCAGTAGTCTAGGAGACTCTAAACTTGTGCTTATTTCCTTAACCAAAAACCCGACTAAGTGTGGGGATCATAGCCCTAGATTTTTATGAAGATCCATGTGACCTAGTTCTAGTAACTTTGGAGCTTGAGGCTCCGAGATTTCAATTTGTACAAAGGTCAAGTTAAACCCCACAATTGATATGCATCATCGATATTGAACAAATATCGAGGGTGGGGAATCACTATGCGACGCGAAGGTGAAAATAGTAGATGCACTAGTTCGCAACCCACAATTCACACTTATCGTTGATCTCGAAGGGATGGAGGATCAACGATCCTGGTTAGACTAGAATCGAGTGAGAATTTTCCATATTGTAGAGGTCTAATTCCCTGGTAAATAACCTGCATGTTGGGACCCTGCATTTCCTGTGAACAGTCAATCGTCGTTGACCCTCGATATGAGTTTGAAGCAATCCCTGAAACGCATGTAGCGCGTGGGATGATGAACAATTTCAAAGAGATCAACCTTAGAAGAGATAGCACTTTCAAGAGCACAGACGAAATCCAAGAGATGGGCCTGTAGGAGGGGAAAAGGTCGAATCCTTTGAGCACTTAGAAAACCTTCTAATTTAGAGTAAGTCAGAAGCCTAGGAGGAGGAGTGACAATGGTCGTTGGATCATGTCACAAAGGCTCGACAGTCTTCTGATCTAAACAAGGTGCACAAACCTTAGTACCTTTCAAACATTGGAGAAGAGGACTTACCAAAGTTATGAAGTCCAGAAATAGTTTGGGACCATCCATTGTCAAGAGGGACACATGGCGATGGATTGTGGACTCCTGAGAAATCTGTTCGATGGTTTTCGGTTAAAAGTTGACCACAAACCCTAAATACCCAAAGTGAATATGGACTGCCCGATCCAAAGGGAAACGTGGCGATAGATCGTGGACTCCATAGGAGTTTGTTCGAGAGGGAAGTTTGAGAATTTAGATTTATGAATCTTGGAGAGCCAAAGGTCTGAAGTAAATCTCACCCATCCGATCATCCAGATTGAATCTGAATCATCAGATCGCCCGAATTAAATCTCAGGCATTAAATAACTTGAAGTGGATCTGGGTCATCAGAGTTCAGTAGAGAAATGGCATAGATCTGTGAGCTCCGAGTAAAGTCTCAAAGCAATTCATAGTTGTCAGGTCCAGCGGGACACGTGGCGACAGATTGTAGACTTAGGAGAAATCACCTCGAGAGTTTCAGGTTGAGAGTTGAAACTCTCGAATCTTGAAACACTGAAGAGCCAAAGTGCCGAAGGGCTGAAATAGATTTGTACCATCAAATCTAGAGGATAGGTGGCATGAATCTGTGGATTCTCGGAAAACACCCAAAGTAAAAATCTACCGTCGGATCGTCTGAACTAGATCTGAACCGTTAGATTTGGTGAACACATTGCATGAGTCTGTGTATTTTGGGTAAAGACTTGAAGTAATATTTGATTTTCAGATCCAGTGGACACGCGTTCATGGATCATAACCTTTAGATAAAATCCATTGGGAAAAAGGGTGAAGTTTGAGATTTGAGATCTCATAAGTTCGGAGACCCGAAGAAGATCTCAATAGTTGATTGAGAAGAGGGCCACCAGACCGTTGATCTAGTTAAAAGGTCAAACACCCGAAGTAGAAGCAGGGTCGTTGATTTAGGAGGATGGGTGTTCATAGATCACCAACTCTAGAAGATGGATGTACGGAGGAAAGCAGGGTTTGAGAATTGAAAAGCCTGAAGTCCGAAATCATGAAGGAGATCACATATGTTGATTTCAGAGGGGAAGATATGGTTCATGGATTTGAAAAGGGAAGATCTGAACCATTAGTTCTGACAGTACTGTCAATATTAGGAGATTGACGATCCCATAGCATTGCAGGGATCAGAGTGGCGCGGAATTTAAAAAGTTGAGTGCGGGCTGCAATCCAAACCCCAGGTTTTGAGAAAGGACACGTGGAGGCTCAAGGAGGATTGTGGGTGAAAAAGTGTTTTGGTTTGAAACCACCTTCGGTCGTTCCTACAATTGTGTGTTTGTGCGAGGCCATCGCCCAAGGTCACATCCGAGGAGGGGTCAGGAAAAAGGGGCTAACTCCAAAACTCCAACTCTAAGCCTTGTCTGAAGCACGAAGGGGAATTTCGCAGGTATCGCAAGACCTATACCAGAAGCCGGAAGGGCCTGTGTTTGATTAGGAGGTGATACTATTAGGTCTCGAAGTCTTGTTTGACTTAGAGAATCAAAGAACCTTGACCGAAGAGTCGGGCTAAGTCTCAGACTTCCCAAATTAGGAATCGTAGAGGGAAAGGATATGTTCTTGTAAGGAGGACAAATTTTTATTTTTTAGTTTTGCCCCATCGTGGGTGTGTTACAAATTGGTATCAGAGCATGGTTACAAGACTTATCCTACTTGGGATCATGGATGAGTCTCTTAAAAAAAAAAAAAACTTTATTTGGATTACTTTTAAAAGAGTGACACTCTACCTTACCTCTTTCTTAAAAGTGTGGTTAAAAATGTTATTAAAAAAAAGAATGAAACGTTATACTGTGTGTATGCATTTAAGAAATTGATCTGTGTATTGTTGATGACTAATAGACTGTTATCTAACAATAAGTGTTTTTTTCAACACTCAATCAGTCAGTAAATCATGGGAAAACTTCAATAATAAAGGATGGTGACTTGTCATGAAGTGGGGGATGTCTCCCACAATAGAGATGAATAATACGATGAAAGGAGGGTGGTGGAAACCCCTCCAGATCTGGATAAAACTATAAGGATCCTTAGGGCTGAACTACAGAGTTGCAAGGTTGACAACAAGAGATTGATAAAGGAGAAAGAAAAACAAACAAGAATTAACGTAGTCTTGTTGCAGAGCTTGTCCGACATACAGAGGAAACTACAACATGAACCCGCAACTAGTCATGTGTACCGACAACATAAGAAGAGAAGTCTAAGTCCACCTGAGATTAAAAAGAATGACTCCATAAGTGACCACACTGGTAGAAGCGTCTCGAAGAAGGTCCAATCTAGAGGCAAGGGACACTCATCGATAGAGTCCTTTGGAAAGGAAGCTGGAAAATATGAAGGATATTCTAGTAGTAGAGAAAGCTCATATTCCCAAAGGAAACTAAAGAAGCGTAAGCGTTCCAAAAATCATGATCCTAAAGAATTCAAGAAAGCCAAACCACCCTCTTTCAATGGAGATATTAGGAAGGGAGAAGAGGCTGAAGTTTGGCTACTTGGTTTAAAGAAATACTTTAGATTCCATGATTACTTTGAAACTTGAAGGATCAAATAACCATCTTTAACCTAAATGGAAAGGATTCCATTTGGTGGGAAGAACTTAGGAACGCGAAAGGAGTCCATGAGAAGGAACTTTCATGGAAACAATTTGAGAAATACTTCAGGAAGCACTATCTGTCATAGAAATGCATGGATGTGAAGACTAAGGAATTCTATGAACTTAGGCTGGGGCAGCTCACCATAGATGAATTTGCAATAGATTCCTTGAACTACTGAGGTATGTACCCTACGTAAAAGATTAAAAAGTAAAAATACAGTGGTTCATTAGTGGGTTACCTTAGACCTACCAGGACAAAATTGAGTTCGAAAAACCAAATACCTTAGAAGAAACTATCCAGAAGGTGAGGTATTGTTATGAATAGTTTGGGAATAAGACAAGACCTCATGAGGACTTGAAGAAAGGGAGTAGTTCGATATTCCAGAAGAAGGGGTTTAAAGCCTCAAGATTCGGGAACTATAGAAAAGATTCTAGAAGGAGCCTTCCTACTAGAAGTGTATATCAACAAAATTTCCCCTCTCAAAGTGGAAATAAAACTTTTAAGACAACCCCAGGAAAGATTGATAACCTAAAGAAGGAACCCTTAAAATGTTGGGGTTGTGGAGAGGATCATAAATTGAGGGACTGCCCACACAAACAAAAGAACAATAAGAAGGTATACAACATCCAAGAAGCGACCACCATCAATGATGTGGCTAGGAGCATGCCATGAATCTATGTGTCCTTGGACAATAATCAAGCCAACCACCAAGCTTCAGTGGTGGAGTTGGAAGGTATGATCACAGACCATATATTTTCTATTTTAATTGACCCAGATTCTAATTTCAGTTATGTGTCCCCTCATACCGTTGATAAGTGTAAAATGCAACAAATTAGACATGTTAAACCGTGGTTGGTGCAATTATCCTCTAGGACCAAAATAAAAGTGGCAATGGTCATACCATCCTGTCAATTCATCATGGGTGGATTGCACACCCAAACGACCCTTAACATACTTCCCCTAGGATCTTATGACTTGTTGATTGGTATGGATTGATTGGCTTCTTATAAAACTAGATTGGACTGTTATCATAAAACTTTAGAATGTGTAAATGAAGAAGGGAAAAAGACAACCCTCCAAGGGATCCAGAAGCCTGTCTTAGTGAGGAAAATATCATCCCTTCAAATGAAAAAGTGTTTCAGAAAGGGGTGTTCCTTATATGCCATACAGGTATTGGAATATATTGAGGATGACAAACCAAACCTAGAGGACCACCCCATATTAAGAGAATACAAGGACATATTCCCAGAAAAAGTACCAGGTCTACCTCTAAGAAGGGATATTGAATTCTCAATAGAACTTACACCAAGAGCAGTACCAACATCTATAACGCCATACAAAATGAGCACGCTAGAGCTGGTTGAGCTCAAGCTACATCTAAAGGAGATGATGGACAAACACTACATCTGAACCAGTGTATCTTCGTGGGGAGCGCCTGACTTGTTTGTGAAAAAGAAATATGGCACACTCCGACTGTGCATAGATTACAGACAACTCAATAAGGAAACCATAAAGAAAAAGTACCCCTTACCAAGAATCGATGACCTGTTCGACCAATTGGGAGGTGCATCCATCTTATCGAAGATCGACCTAAGGTCTAGCTACCATCAAGACTGGCTTAAGGATGAAGGCATCCACAAAACAACCTTCAGGATGAGGTATGGTCACTATGAATTTGAGGTGGTACCGTTTCGGTTAACCAATTCCCTCACCACTTTTATGTGCTAGATGAATAATGTACACAACAAATTTCTAAACAAATTTGTATTGGTTTTCATTGATGATATCCTAATCTAATCCAAGAATAGGGAGGAGCATGAATAACATCTTAGACTCGTACTTCAAGTACTAAGAGAGCATCATCTCTATGCTAAGTTTAGAAAGTGTGACTTCTTTCAGAAGAAATTCCATGACCGAGGCCATGTCATTTCTAAGGAAGGAGTGGTAGTAGACCTCAACAAGATCAGATCTATTATGGAATTGCATACCCCGAAGGATGTATCCGATATTAGATCCTTCATGGGATTAGCGGGATACTATAGAAGGTTCATAAAAGGGTTTTCCAAGATTGGTTGTCCAATCATTGCCCTTTAGAAAAATGGGATTAAATTCATTTGGACATCGAAATGTGAAGAAAGATTTCAGGAACTGAAATACCTCCTAACCCATGCACCCGTGCTAAAGATTGAAAACCTAGATAACGATTTCCTTGTGTGTACATATGCCTACAAGGAAGGAATCGGAGGATTCCTTATGCAAGAGGGACATGTAATTTTTTACACCTCCAGGAAATTAAATGAGCATGAGATCAATTATGTGACCCATGACCTAGAATTAGCTGCCATAGTACATGATTTAAAAATGTGGAGGCATTACCTCATGGGTAGAATATTTGTGCTTATGACAGATCATTGTGGATTGAGACACATGTTTGATCAACCAAAACTCAATGCCAGGCAATCTAGGTGGATTTATATCCTAAGAGAATTCAATTTCGAAATCAAACACATGAAAGAAAAGGAAAATAGGGTGGTCGACACCCTTAGCGGGAGTATAAAAACGATTCATCTAGCAACAACAAGCGCTTGTGAAATGGACGTTAGGGAAAGAGTCAGAAATTCACAAGAGACAGATGCATTCTTCAAGACTGTGACCTTATACCTAAGACAAGAGCCTACAAGGCTGAAGTATGAAGGCTACTAGATGCTCGAGGAAGGGCTATTGAATTACATAAATAGATTGTATATTCCAAACTGTGATGACTTGAATAGGTTCATAATGGATGAACTACATAAGATACCATATATGGGTAACCCAGGATATCAGAATATGATCACTACCACTAGGAAACAATTCTATTGGCTTGGGTTGAAGAAAGAGATAGCTAACTATCTAGCTAAGTGCCTAGAGTGCCAACAAGTTAAGGCAGAACACCGACATCCAGTAATATTGCTATAGCCCCTACCAATCCTAGAATCGAAATGGGAAACCATCTCCATGGATTTCATCACTCGACTACCAAAGTTGACCAAAAAAAATGATGCCATCATGGTCGTGGTGGAAAAACTGAGTAAGTCTACCCATTTTGTCCCTGTCAAGTCAACCTGCAAGACAATAGATATTTCAAACATCTTCATGAAGGAGATATTCAGACTGCATGGCATGCCCAAAGAAATTGTATCTGACATATACACCAAATTTACTTCAATCTTTTGGAAATCCCTAATGGCTGGTTTTGAGACTAATTTTTTGTTCAACACAACCTACCACCCTCAAACTGATGGAAAAAAAGAAAGAGTGAACCAAATAGTGGAAGACATTCTAAGGATGCATGTAATGCACCAGCCTAAGAAGTGGGAAGACTACCTACCATTGGTAGAATTTTCCTACAACAACGATTATCAAGAATAATTGAAGATGAGCCCTTTTGAATCCCTCTATGGTAGATAGTGTAAGATTCCAATCAACTGGAATAATCCAGTGGAATGAATAACAATCAGACCCAAAATGATGAAAGAAATGGAACAATAAGTAATTCAGATAAATCAAAATCTGAAGATTTTTCAGGATAGATAGAAAAGTTATGCCAACAGAAAAAGAACTCCCTGAGAGTTCAAGACTAGGGACCATGTCTATCTCAGAGTTAGACCTAGGAAGAGGTCCCTGAGAATGGGAGCCTGTGCCAAATTGGCACCTCGGTATTGTGGACCCTTTGAAGTCCTAGATAGAGTGGGACCTGTAGCCTATAGGCTAGCACTTCCTCCCACTGTAAAGGCACATAATGTTTTTGATGTTTCATTATTGAAGAAATATGTACATGATGCTAATCATATAAATGAATGGTCTGTGATCCAAGTGGAGTCAGAGGGAGAATTCCCACCAGAACTCCGATGCATATTAGAAAGGAAGGAAACCTAACTCAGGAACTGAACCATTGCACAGATCAAGGTGCAGTGGAAACACTTTGGCCTAGATGAGACTACATGGGAAATGGAGGATGCCATGAGACATGCATATTCAATTTTTTTACTCTTATACATACATGTCATGATGACAGATAGAACATCGAGGATGATGTTCCTTTAAAGGGGAGGGAATTGTAAAACCCCGTTTCCCCCAGTTTGTAAATTTAACTATATGGGCCAAAGAACTATGGAAAACTTAAAAGTGTGAATATTTGATTTGATGGACCTTGTGTAGAAGGTCGATGAATGTAAATTCTATTATTTTAATAGAAAATGGTTATGTGTTGCATGACTACTGAAAGAGGGGATGTGCTAAGAAATACCACGAAAATGTTTTGAAAGGTGGTGGAGGGGTCCAGGAATGGTTGCGTTAAACACCACCGAGCTAGTACCATGCTGGAATTAATTTGTTGAGATCAAAACAACCCCCTGACCTAGGGATGAATTACAGTCTGGCTGGTAGGTGGGAAGGCATACTCAAGAGTTAATGAGGGGATGGGGCTGACCGCCCATTTGTAAGGCTTCTAGACCTGACCACAGACTGAAAATTTGAGCCACACAATCTTGCAAAAAAGAGAAAGAAAGGGAGTCTGGTGGGCAGGGGGGGGAGAGTTGCGAAGAAAAATGCAGAGACGAGAGAGGAAACTCTCGGTTCTGAGGAAGGACATAAAGAGGAATAGTGAGTTATTATCACAGAAAATAGATATTGAACTAGGAGAAGGAGACTAACCTTCATCCTTATCTACTTTCTATATTGGGAGAAGGAGAGTAACCTTCATCCCTAACTTCCATTGAGATGGAAGTAAAAGATTGAATATCAAAGAATAGTGGATTAAGCTCGGGGGTGGCCAGTGACAAATCCATTAGGAGTGACTGAGCCTATGGTTGGCTGGAAACGAGCACCCCTTTCAGCAGTTGCATCACACTCTATGGTTTTGATAAGTGTCTTCTTGACTTATGTTTTGAATTGTAAATAATGGATGCATGCGATTATTTACATGTCTATAAAGGTTTATTTATCTGTATTAAATGATTAAGTTATGAGTATGTGTTCATTTCCTTGAGAACCTATAATTCTTCTTGAATTTTCATACACCCCAGTTTAATCACTCAAAGGTGCTTTCCCCAAGAATTTACATCGTTGTTCCGGAGTCAGAGCAAGCCTCTGGGCATATCTATCAATTTAGTAACCTCATAATTTAACTTGCCTTGATTTAGAGCTTAAATCTCTTCAAGTCGAGAAGGTGTTCCCTTCAGACCAGTAGTCTAGGAGACTATGAACTTGCGCTTATTTCCTTAAGAAAAAACCCGACTAAGAGCATGGATCATAACCCCAGAGTTTTATGAATGTCCATGTGACCTGGGTCTAGTAACTTTGGATCTCGGGGCTCCGAGATGTCAAGTTGTACGAAGTCATGTTAAACCCCACAATTGATATGCATCATCGATCTATGAACGAATATCGAGGGTGGGGAATAACTATGGGGTGCGAAGGTGAAAATACTGGACATGCTAGTTTGTTTCCCGAAATTCATCCTTGCCATTGATATCGACAAGCTGGAGGATCAATGATCTCGGTTAGACTAGGATCGAGTGATCACTTTCTAGATTGCGGAGGTTAAACTCCCTAGTAAAGAACCTGCATGTTAGGACCCCACAATTCCCATGAACCGTCGATCACCATTGACCCACGATATGAGTTTGAAGCGATCCCTGAAATGCAAGGAGCATGTGTGATGGAAAAAACCTTCAAAGAGATCAAGCTCAGAAGAGATAGCGCTTTCAGGAGCAC
>SNQJ01S0300044.1:0-10579 GCA_010110895.2 Picea sitchensis
GCAGCATGCCCAGTCTTACACGATGAATATCCCAGCAAGTTGGATTCATCTGGAGTCCTTGGTCCAAATAGGTTAGGTAGCACCAGGGTTATCGCTGCACCTATCACCTGGGGACAGCATGAGTCCTGATGAGGGGATCATGGCGTTCCCTATTAGATAGAGGCGAATGATAACTTAGTCGGATTATATGCCTTCCACGTGAGTGTTGTTGATCGTTGTAAGTTTTCTATTGATGCTTGGGTGGAACTCCATCATGCATTGGTTACGTGCCATTGAGGTTCTAGTTAAATGGTCGTCGAGGCCATTGTGTCAGGATGGGGATGTTTTCCCTTAGCTTGTAGCCGTGGTCATGTTTGTGTCGGGTGGGTAGTGTTTTCTCCTTGTTGTTTTACGGATGTTTCACCCAGCTGCTCTTATACTAGTGTGTGGATTCATAGTTGTATGTTGCCTATTCTGGGGGCATAGTTATCGTCGTTAGGTGTGTTTTCTAGCTATAATCATTGTTGTCATCCTGTTAAAAAGAAAAAAAAAAAATCACTTTATGTTTCTCTTGTAGTCATAACGATGGGGTCGTTACAATGTTCATTATCAAGGGATGGGTGCTCAAATTGGACTTGTTCATTGATATATTCATTTGGCCAAGAATTATTTTCGGGTTGCGAGGTGTTAGCAAAAATATATTCTACCATGTTCTAAAAATAAAATCACATGAAGATACATCATCCACTAAATCCTCTTTCTCACTTTCTCCAGAATAGTCATTGCAAGGTGGGATATGATAAAAAATACCTTGTAAGTGAAGATTATTTTCCTCACAAGACTTATCTTCAAATAATGTTTAGGTAGGATAGAAACATGATCTTCATAAAATGGTTAAAAAGTATCATAAAATGGGAAGGAATCAGATAAGGTTTCATGATTAGGGATAATGTGATGAGGGATAACATGAGAATATTCATAAGAGAAAGACTCATTACAAGCCCCTAAATTTTTAATAAAATATTGTGAGATACAAAATTATTTTCTTGACTATTCAAGAATAGGTAAGGGTTTTCTTGGTAAGCATGCTTGGATTCTAAGAAAATATACAAGTCAATTACTTTTTTGGGGACCTATAAACATCACATTCGAGGGAGGAAGAGGGAAAAATATTAGGAAAAATTTCAAAGTGTGGGGAGATGGGAGGATAAGGAAAGTCATTAATGAAGTTTGTAAAAATCGTCTTTTCCACCAAATTAGGATTAAATGATATGTATCTATACCAATATATTTCTTGGCCATGAAAATTAAGACGAAATATGTCAAAAGAAGTATAAACATCTTGGAACCCAACATAAAACTATGGATGTTTTGTTGGCATGATGAGAATATTCCCAAAGGGGTAACCTTCAAGGGACGACATCTTGTTAGTTGTGGAGCCGTATTATATTCCTGATTCATATGTTTGTTTCATATGTGCTTGGACCCCATTCTAACATGGTGTGTGTGAGAGTTGTTTAATAAAACTGTTGTAATTTCATATTAAAATCTAGACATTATAAGGTGTAAATCAAATAGTGAGAAGTTATTTTGAGTTTTTTCACTGAAGGCGACCCTCTTTATGAAGGAATTGTATTCTTGGTTGTGGATGTGTGTGTGAATATTGTAGTCACGGGGAGGTGTATTGAGATAAAGAAGGAAGTTACAGTAGGTATTGTGGGGTTTGTTTCCCTTCATTTTGTTGAATAATGAAAAGGAAAAGGTTTGGCAATTTCTCTAAGTGGGCGTAGCTCATTGGGTGAACCACATATTTCTATGTCTCTATTGTATCGTGTAACTTATTTGTTTTATTTACTGTTGTTTTATTTTATTTCTCGTGATCCTTTTCCACATCCTTCATGCCCATCATCAAATCAAAATATGGTCTATGCATGATCAAGTATAGTGATATAATGTACTGCTACTTGAAAGAGAGTTGATCATTAAATAAAAAACTAGTGAGAAACCATTGAACGGTTCGTCCCGAGTATGTTCACCAAAATATGTTGATGTTAGAACTGTAAGGTTCTAATACCAACATCTCGACCTCATGTGACACTAGGCGGAGAGAGGTGGGAATGTTACCATAGGTTTTAATCCTCATAAATAAATAACATTAGATCCTATAGCTAAGACTCTAAGTATGAATCTTTTACCTATGTTTTTGTAAATATTTTATTTTATTATGTTTTACAACTTATAAGATTTTGTATTTTTTTTTTTTTTTTTTTTTTTTTTTTTTTTTTTTTTAGTTTTAGTTTAGTTAGTTTATTAAATTTTAAACTAACTAAACTAAATTAGTTAAATATTTAAAAAACATAAAAAGTAAAATCTTTATTATAATTTTGCAGGGTATTAAATATTTATGTTCTTTATGAATTCATATTTTTTATATTTTTCTTTTTCATAGAAGTATAATTATCAAATAGAAATTGGAATATTAAAAGTGTAACAAAAGTTAAAGAAAATAAAAAAATAAAGAATTAATTTTTTTTTTTTTTTTTTTTTTTTTTTTTTTTTTTTTTTTTTTTTTTTTTTTTATTTATTTATTTTGCTTTTCTTTAAAATGTTAAAGTAATGTGCAAAAGAAAGAATGTTTAAAATTAGTAAAAAGAAACACTTAAATTACATATATATGTTATAGTAAAATGATCTTTTTGTATTTTTTCTCTTAAAAATTGGTGAAAAAAAAAAAATTAATAACAATAGAAGCTAAAAAGTATATACATAAATGCATATATGTTATAGTAAAATGGGAAATATATCTTTTTCTTTTTAAATGTTAGAATTCTTAAAAACAGTTAAACTACTAACAACAAATAAAAATAATAATTATGTATAATTGTTGTTATTTTGAAAAAAAAAAAAAAAAGTTTTTTTTAATTAATTAATTTCTTTTTATTATATTTTAATAAAAGAGAAATAAAAGAATAAAACCAAAACAACAAAAAAAAAAAAAAAAAAGTTGTTTCCATAATTTCATAGTGAAAAAACATTGATCTTTTATTTAGACACTTCCATACAATTTTTAGATTTTTTGACACTTTCAAGCATCTAAGTGAGGGCTTGGACCAATATATTTATTTTAATTATTCAATATAAGAATGTTATATCATATATTAAATATGTCTTATAAAGAAACATAAAGAAGTTGAGTGAATGTGAATGGTAGTAAAACAAAAGGTGAAAATATACATATAGGAAACAATAAACTTATTAAGAAAACCATTTTCCTCATGGACACAAGAAAAAATCAAACCAGTGTGGAAGACATTCCTTCTATCAATAGATTCATCAAATCCCCAGCTGAAAATGAATGGAAAGTGAATGATGAAAATGAAAGACAAACCTCATATAGCTCTTATACTGCCTCCTAATTTTTTTTTTTTAACTAGTTGTTTGATTCTTCTTTTTATATATTTTGAGTAATAAACTTTATCAGTTAGGGTTGATTTAGTTCCAACTGGCTGTAATGAATTGTGTTGAACCGTTTCCATTTTTCTCCATTTAATAAAATATATATGAAAATTACAATTGTTGGAAAGTTTTGTTCTTATCTATGTGCCAATTCCGGTAAAATTGGCATTTTCTTTAAGATTTTTCGTCAATAATATCGTCATCAGCTCCTTTCCAACAATCTGCGTGACTTGAAGATGTGATCCCATTAATTGTGGTGTTCAGTCACTAATATCCTTAACAAATCTCCCAATCTCTTGTTCGAGCCTCCTCGTCCGTCCATCTGGGGATGATATGTTGAGCTAAAAGACAAGTTGTCGATTCTTCCATAAGGTCCTCCAGAAATGTCCCTCGAACTTCGATCAAATGACCTCCTTTGGCAAGCCGTGATCGTGACTTCCTTGAAAAACAGGGGTTATGGCCTGCATGAGTTGTATGGTTTCGGCATGGTTATGAAGCCATGCATCTTTGAAAATTGTCCTAGCACTGGAATCATATCCCCTTTGTCCTTCCAGGCAGTCCCAATGAAATCCATGCTCACTGGCATCCCACGGCCTTTTGGTATGGTGTGTGGTTGACATAACCACAGTGTTCTGCTTTTTCATGGAGTGTGCTGATAAATTCTTCACATGTCCACAAATTTCTTCAGATCTGTTCTCATCCCTGGCTAGTAATATGAACCATTCAACTTTGAGAATGTTTTCATGACCGAAGTGTCAGGCCAATCCTCCACTATGCTTCTACTTCAACAAATTCTCAGATCATGGAGAATTTTGGAACACATAGTTGATTTCCCTTGAACAATGATCATCTAGATCATGTGTTTAGTCCATTGGCTTTTGTCTCTGAGAACTGGGTTCTCGGCTGCTTCTTATGCCTCGCCAAAGTCTGCGTCGTTTGCATACATATCCTTCAGGTTTTTCAAAACCCAAAGTCTTGACTTTAATTCTGCATAAGAAAACATTTCCTGCTTAAAGAATCAACAACTTTGTTAGCGGTTCCATAAATGTGTTTTGATCACAAAAGTAAATTCTACATGTATTCAACCCATAGCATGTTTTGGATTCCAACTGCTCTATCAAATCATGAATTGCAAAGCGTGATTATCCACTATACAAAGCGAACTCTTTGGGAACCAAATGAGTAATATATCTCTTCGGCCTACTGTATTTTGCATGAGATTTTCATCGTGGGTACTTGATCTTTGGCAGTTGAGTTTTCCACTAAAATCTGTGATTGACCTATTGTCTGGCTCAATACCGCTCCTATTTCAAATCCACTCGCGTCACACTTGACCTAAAATGCCTTGCTGAAATCCGGCAAAACCAAAATTGGTTGCTCATTGATCTTCTTCTTCAGCAGGTTGAATCTCTTCTCCACTTCCTCCATCCCGTGAATTTATATTTTCTTCACAGTGTCCATAATTGTTGCACTGATTCCACTAAAGTTTCAAATGAATTTCTTGTAAAGCTAAGTCAAATGTAAGAGCTTCGAACTTCGAATACGCTCTTTGGTGATGGCCAATCCTTAATCGCGATATTTTCAGTCCATTTCCAATTCATTTTAGAGATAAAAATGCAAATAAATGAGTTTTGTCCTCATTCAGTTTTTCACTAAAATACGCGATTGACCTATTGTCTTGGCTCAAGACCGCTCCAATGTCAAATCCACTCACGTCACACTTGACCTAGAATGTCTTGCTGAAATATGGCAAAACCAAAATTGGTTGCTCAGTGATCTTCTTCTTCAGCAGGTTGAATCTCTTCTCCGCTTCCTCCATCCAGTGAAAAGATTTATGTCTTTTCTTCACCGTATCCATAATCAGTGCACTAATTCCACTAAAGTTTCAAATGAATTTCCTGTATAAGCTAGTCAAACCATGGAAGCTTCGAACTTCAAACACGCTCTTTGGTGATGGCCAATCCTTAATCGCATTTATATTTTCCAGATCCATTTTCAATTCATTTGCAGAGATAACAAAACCCAAATAAATGAGTTTTGTCCTCATAAATGACGATTTCTTCATAGTGATAAGAAATTTGTCTTTCTGTAAACTCCTCATCACCGTAGCTAAATGCTTTAAATGTTTTGCTTCAGTTTTTCTGAAAATTAATATATCATCAAGATATACAATGACAAATTTCCCAATGAAATCCTTTAGGACTTCGTTCATCAACCTCATGAAAGTACTAGGCGCATTTTTCAAGCCAAATGGCATGACAAGCCATTCATACAACCCTTCATTTTTATTTAATGCTATCTTCCATTCATCACCTTCTCTCATTCTAATATGATGATATCCGCTTTTCAAATCCATCTTTGAAAAAAACCTTGCTCCACTCAAGCAGTCCATCAAGTCATCCATCCTTGGCAATGGGAACCTGTATACATTATCCAGCCACCATCCTTTCTTGCGATGAGCACTGTCAGAACAGTGCATGGACTAAATCTCTCTTGAATCAATCCTTTGTCCATTAATTCCTGGACCTGTCTCTTAACTTCTTCATTCTCTTGCGGCGTCAACCTATACGCTACTTTTTCCATAAAACTGGCTTCAGGTATAAGATCGATATGATGGCTTATACTCATGACAGGTGGCAACTAACAAGGTATTTCTTCCACTACTATATCAACAAATTCTTCCAACAACTCATGGATTTCTTCTGGTAAATCATCTATCCTATTGTTGTTCAAAAAAATTCTAGGCTTTGTAACCACAATTAATTGTGTGTCTTCCTTCTTCTTGACTTCCTTAAGAAGTTCCTTCCCACTCATCATAAGTACAATGTTTCTCATTTCTGTTTTCACCTCTTTATTCTTAATCGGCAGCAACATGTGCATCCTACTACTTTTCTCCAGAGTGTACGTGTTCTTTCTCCCATCATGCACCACATTTTTGTCATATTTCCATGGCCTACCCAGCAATAGATGACAAACATAGATGGGAATGACATCACATAATATCTCATCTTTATATCCTCCTATTTTAAATTCAACTAAACATTGTTTAGTGACATTTACCTGATGTCCTTTTTGTAGCCACAAAACTTTGTATGGGCTTGAATGCACAACAGTCTCCGTCTCTAGATTTTCTACCTTTTCCGTAGATACAAGATTATATGTGCTACCGCTGTCTACTGTGACCTTGCATACCCTGTCTTTGGTTTTTCCAGCAGTCTGAAACAAACTGTTTCTTTGGGATGGGTTCTCTGGCTCCTTCTCTAGTTTCAAGAGAACTTTCCTCATCATCAAATATCTTCCACCCTTAGCGTCCTCTACCTCGACATTCCATCCTTGAGCTTCGGCAATGTGAGTTTCACCACCATATTTCTTCCTATCTAGACACTCATAGGATTTATGTCTGATTTTCCCACAGACAAAGCATTTCACTTCACCTCCTTTGCCTCTTCCTCTTCCTTTGGTTCGAGGAAAAGTATTTCTATCTGCATACTGCCTCCCCTGTGAGCTTCCTACTCTCTCAGATTGAGTTTGAGGTTTCTTCCCCTCTTCTTTAGGTTTCTAAGTTCTGTCTTGGGAAATCGTCTTGAATCTGCTTTGACTTTTGCCTCGACCTCTTTGACCTTGCTTTTGGCTTTGCTTCTCTTCAGCTTTCAGAGCCATCTGATAAGCATCTTCTATGGTTCATATGGTCATCATGCTCATCTTGTCCTGAATGTCATATTGTAGACCATTCATATATCTAGAAACTTTCTCATAATCGCTTTCTCTATGACCTTCTCTGATGTTTATCCTATAGAACTCTTCAGTGTATTATTTCACTAACATCAGCTTTCTTTTCAAATTTTGCATCCTCCGAAACAGATTTATTTGATAATCCCTAGGTATAAACTTGGCTTATATTTTTGCAACCATTCTATCCCATTTTTTTATTTTATGCTTACCCTTGCAACGTCTATCAACCTGCAGTTCATCCCACCATAATGTTGCATGCCCTTTAAGTCTAGTAACGACATGTTTGACTTTATTGTCTTCCTCGATATCCTCATAGTCGAAGTATTTATCTAGAGCTCTAATCCAGTCTAGAAGCTATTCAACATCCAAGTTGCCTTCGTACATTGGAATGTCCATTTTTTCCCTAGCACCTATCTTAGAAATAACCTTGAATAAGCGTTCTTCTGCAGCATCTTCGACTGCAACTTCTTCTCCTTTGTTTTCAGCTTCATTTTCACTTTCATCTTCACTGATATCCCCAGCGTCAACTATGCACCTCTATGTTTTCTCCATATCATCAAGCCTGGCATGTAATTCATGCATTTATCTTTCCACTCTTGGATCAAGTATTTTCATTTATCTCCTTCTCGGTGACATGGCTGTAAAATTCCTCTTTTCTCTCTACTACAGAAAGAAAAGAACTTGTTCTAGGCTCTGATACCACAACTGATGCAGACCTCCTTCCCTCAGGCCAAGATCTGTGTAGGATCTTCTCTAGACCACGGCAAGGGTTAACAAAACCCCTTGTTTAATCCCACATAGGATTTCGGTTTTCGCAAGTTGGGGCACTTCCAACACTATGCCATGGCTCTTGGCAATAGCCAAAATGCAAAATTTTAAATGGGCTTATGGTGCAAGACCCCTCTCCAACATGACCGCAACCAAGCATAGGTGCAAGCGCCTTTCGTGATTCGCAATTCGCACCACCCCTTGTACACTCTCCTTGCGAATCCATGACTCTGAAATCCAGCCTTCGATGAGATCCAATGGTTGTATGCCTCCCTTGATCTAACAGCCCACGACGTATCAGGATTTCACAAATCGACAATCCAATACGCTTGACCCCAAACCTCTTGTCACTCCATTCCCCAAACTCTGATACGTGAGTTCACATGCGAGATCAACGACCCACATTGATATGGATCTGATGGTCACTATCCCTCTAGATCTTAACGGTGTTGAAAAGATACTCAGTCTTAATCTCTTCGTTGTTCTAAGAGATCCAACGATTCACGGGATTTCAACACTTCCTCCTGAAGTGATTCAACCATATGATTCAAATTCTCAAGGATTTCAGGCCAAATGACTTGGCATCCTTCCCTCCTGAACTTGATTCCTGCGAAACAATTCAACCTCCGTCTCCCTTTGGAACAATTCACAGGTTCTAACCCTCCTGAGATTTCACTTACAAACTCAAGGCCTCCAAAAAGAGTCCCTGCACACACTCCTTACGGTAGTTTTCAAATAACCTCTGGTTATTTTAGATCTTCAACTCTGTGCACTCCTTGCGACAAAATTCCCTCAATTTCTCTCTTTGATTTGGTAAAATCGAAGACTTCACCCAGCCTATGCACACCTTGCACGGATCTATGCTCTGCTAACACTCTTGCCTATAAAGACAAAGTTTGAATCTCTTTTGAGAGTTCTAAGGAAAAACTCAAAGTCTGATCGATGCACTCCTTGYAGACCCTCCACTGCACTCTTGCAGGCGTTCTCGGAAATAGAAACAACTAAAACTCATTCTCCCCTTATCCATAATTCAAATATTCAACATAGAATCCTAGAAAATACACACATAGATTTGCATTGAAATAAAATGTGCACAAAGAATGAAAACAAGCCACAACATATCATTCAACAGGTGATTCCAACAGCCGTAACAAGCACAAAGATTGGAATCAAAGATTTTATTTCATTAATTCTAGTGCTCTCATACATGGTAAACAACTACAACTAGAATGCATGAAAAAAAATTACGTTCTCCTCTACAGCTCTACAACTTATGAAGTCTGAATCATAATGTTACAAATGATCAAAGGGTCGAGGGTGTCTATCATTTGTTTTCCCTCCTACCTCCTACGCTCCTAAAACTGTCTAATCTATTATTTAAATCTACCTACTTTACATTCATTACGCATAAATGCCTCTACATTCGACAGATGAAATCAATGCTCAAGATCTATTTACAATCTCCAAAACACAAAGGTAAGTACACTTCCCTATCTATTACATTAATATCCATTCATTAATCTTCAAAACATTTCAAAATGTGCGTTGGTGATTCTCCAACTGTCTCCTTTGGTTAGGCGCATTCCTTTGGCTTTATACGATGCTCCTGCATCAAGAGGTGTGGACAACAACCCCACCATATCCTCTAGCACTCCCACCATGGCTCTAGCTGTAGGTTGACGGTTACCTAGTTTGATCTAAAATTGAAGAAGACTTGAAAAACTTGAAAATTTATTGCAAGTGAAATGTTATGTGTTTAAAGCAAATGGATCAGTTTGCAACACATAAATTAAAGGATTACTTATGCAAATTACACATAGAAAGCAGCATAATGATTGAACATAAGAACATAAAAACAACAATTTGATCAAGGAGTTCACCCATCTTATGGGCTACATCTCCTGGTCCAGCTTCCAATGGTTTATTATGATTAATTGCTCAAAAGTTCTCAAAAACATGCCTTACAATGCTCGAACTGACAAACCGACTGGTCCAATGGCTTCCCAGTGTCCCAAAACCCCTGTCTGGGCTCTTTCGACACCTCAATCGGTCGAAAAACGAGAAGGATAGGCCTCCTGGAAGTCTCCTTCTTCAAGCTTGTTGTCTCTGGTTCTACAATTCGCACCCTCCTTGATTGAACCTGGCTCACACACTCATTTAAGCACAAAAACCCAGCACCGGGTGCAACCGCTCCAACGGTGCAAACCGTAGGATGGTTAAGGGCGCGCCATCCCCTAACCGCCTCGGCACCTGGGCGTATGGTAGCATATAACCGTGTGCTTAGCTAAAAGGCGGTTAACGATTAAACCGCTCCAACCATGCTAACTCCTCCACTCCGGTCATGGGCACATGGTACACGGCATATGACCAAGGGTCATATCAAAACCCCGCGCGCACATATTGTACCACCGGTTACACGTCATATAACAAAAACCATGTTGTATTGACATCCGTGCATATGTATATAACATATGGTTATATGGTATGGAATAGAACCATGGGTCGGGTCTAAGCCCCGGCCTGCCCCCCTTTCCTTTTAAACAACAACCAAATTTAAATATAAATGCGTCGACATTCATAACAAGGAACAATGGGCGGAATGTTGGTTAGCGGAATTTGCAAAGGCATTGTGCGGTGGGGAGGT
>SNQJ01S0300046.1:0-10383 GCA_010110895.2 Picea sitchensis
ATTTTAAGATCTCCCAAGGCCTCTTCCTCTTCTTCTATGGTGTAGGCCCAACTTCCTTATCCATTTTTTGAGGGGGTATGAGGTAACGTGGTCAACTAGGGAGGGTTGGAAGGAGTCTACCCTTGGATGAGGAGATAGGTTAGTTTGTTTAGATACCTTTATACTTGATTCCTCTATGGCTCTAATTCTTAGTATGGTCTGATTTATCAATGGATTTTCGAAGAGCAATTCCTATTTCCTTTAAGGATTCATTTCTCTAGAAGTGAAGAGGAAAGTGCGGAAGACATACCCACATAGGGGCTACCGAGGGGACATATACCTCCAATTAAAAATCCAAAAGTCTAGTAATTTGGGGACATTCCCTTGGACCGATAAGATATAGATCATTGTGGAAGATGAGATCTTTTCCCTCCTTGAGTTTGAACAAGAAAGTGTAGTAACCTATACCACATAAGAAGTAATAGAGTTTGTCTTTGATAATGTCCATCAATTTTTTCTACGTCCATTTATCCATAGCCTCAGGAGAGGGCCATAAGCTAGTGAATGCCTAATAAGAGCTTGATCAACGAGAGCAAGAGATTTGAGACATGATGTATTTGGTGGAAGAGAGACATCGAGGTGACCATTTCCTTTTTAATGAACCAAGATAAGGGATTTTTATGAGAGTTATGATGTTAGGAGGTAGCTAAATCTTGAAAGGAAACAAATTTTGTAGAGAGGGATGAAGAGCTAGAAGGGATTCCCCGACCCATATCTATGACTAGGAGGACCAAGAGATGTGCAAGGAGATAGTATATGAGGAAGGAGTAGGGAATTTAGGGTTTCATTCAAAGCTAAAAAGAGATGTATATTGATTCAATTTTCAATTGTTCCAAAATTATGGCCATAGATGTAATGGTTAGTGTCTAGTATTAAGAATGACAAGAGGGTGGGATCTGATCCAATTATGTGTGAACAAGAATTGCAATGCAAGCCTCATACATTCAATCACTATCTCCAAGTGTCCCCATTGAAAAAGAAGGGGTTAAACACCCTCATGAGAATTTAACCTCGATAACTAGTTAAAAACTCCTCATTCCTCATTAGTGGATCCAACGCTTTTGGGAAAAAAACAATGGTCATAGCCATAACGGTTAATGTCTAGTATTACAAATAACAAGAGGGTGGGATTTGATCCACTTTGTGTGCACGGTGAGTGCAACACAAGCCTCACACATTCTACCACTAGCTTTAAGTGCACTCATGAAAACATTAGGGGCTAAATGGACTCATGGGAATTGAACCTTGATCATCAGTGAAAAAATCCTTAATCCTTACTAGTGGATTCAATCCCTTTGGGTTAAAATTATGGTCATAGCTATACAAATTAGAATTTGATATTAAGAATGGAAATAGGGTGGGATTTTATCCACTTGTGCATGTTCTTGGAGTAGACCCACGTTTTATCACTACCTTCGAGTGAAACCTTAGGATTCAGATGCCCTCATGGGAATTGAACCTTAATCATCGTGAAAAACTCCTCATTCCTCACTAGTGGATTCAACCCCTTGGGGGTGGGGATTCTTTTCTAATTGCTAAGAGGTAACCAACGTTGTTGGTGCATAAATATGTTCAATGTATATCTTACACTCATTTAAATGTCAATCCGGGATTCGTAATCGAAAGAGTCGTTACACTATATGTGATGAGAACAGGTAACCTACCTAAGTCTATTGCATATAGGAAATAATTAATAACATAAAAAAAACTTTGTTTCTAAGATTTTGAAATACTTCAAATATCTCTGAACTTAGAAGAGAAAACCGATAATGAAACTTAAACAAATAACCAATCGAAGGGATGTTGTACTAAAGAAACAAATCTGTTCATTTCAGGCGCTTGAATTAAAGGGATGAACTTAAGAAGCTTGTCTCCTATAGTAATTAAAACAATCAACCCCAACCACTCTCGAAATCAAAACCAACTTCAGCTTCATGTAATTCAATCAAACCAACACAAGGGGTATTCAGTATAACTGAAAAGACTTTATTACAGAGCATGAAGATGAGATATAAAGTCTCCTAGTCCCTTGATATAATAAATCTACTGCAGTCATAAACTCAAGATATCAGTTCCACACTTCAAATCATTAAATGGCTATTTTCAACATCTAAGAATGGAATGTCTATTCGATCTAACACCTACTTATTCATACCAATCCAAAACAATTGACTCAATCCTGGATTCCTAAAATAAATTAAAGATCAATCACACGTACACTACTGTAAAATATCCACACAAACACACGGAATGTACACCAGGAGGTTTACCTTAGTTGGGGCAGTGGGCCCTTACCGAACCAACAAGGAACCTCTTAAGAAAGTAACAGACTAAAATTTTTCACTCACATTCAAGAATTGACATAAAAGATCTTTTGTATTAATTCAATTGGTAAATTGGATCAACAGTCTTTTACTTCATACATAACAACGATAAGTATTGTCTGGTTCTGACAGTATACTTTGTTACATTCACTATTAACACCTTTCTATCATCTATGCAACATTCCTTATATAAGGTAAGCTGATACTATCAATATCTATGGATATGCATCAAACAATTTGAGAAATTTTACAATTAAGATTTACATCGAATTTTTAGGAATCGAATCCATCCTCATGACACGAAGTGCATGAGCGATGGAGTCTCTTGCAACTTGAAAACTGATTTGGGTGCTTCTATTCAACTATCTTCTCGAAATCTTCACCATCATTTTGGTCCAATTGGCGCATTCTGGAAACAAAGGTTCTGGTACCGGATTGCACATAGTCGCGAGTCTGGTACCATAATCGAGCAGGTAGTACTGGAATGGATGCATAGAAGGTAGTACCGAAATAGTGCACGACTTGGTACCAGAATGGATTTAGTACTGGATCAAAATTGCCTTGGGTAATAGAATGGATTTGGTACCGGATTGCATGGTGTCTAGTAGTGCCAGATAGTTTGCTCATAAATCAAACCACTAGGACTATACAAAATAAAACACTTTAATCGAATTAATTTAAGAAAGTTAAACAAACATGCTTTAAATCATCAATTACCTCTTGTGAACATGAACATAGCTATTAAGCATGTGTTTTGGGAGGGAATAGTCCAGTATAGGATTATAACACAGGCAAAAAGGGCTTAGATACAGGGTAAGATAGGGCATTATCTATGTCAAAATAGGGACTCAACATTTCCCCCATGCTGAAGGTGTTGCATGTCCTCATGCAATGTTATCAAAAACTGATACCCAAAAACTTTCTGCACAATTGGACCCTTCTCTGTTATTCCTCAGATTGCAGGATGTTAGAACTAGAAGCTTCACTCTTCAAATCCTTCTTGATCACCCTAGTGTAATGGATCAATCATAAGACCTTATTAAGTTTGGCAGAGACCTCTGCATGCTGTTCTTTCAATTTTGCGTTCTCTGCCTTGATATGCCTGTCCAGTATTTTGTATTCTTCAACTTCTTGCTTCAATCTCTCAATTTCTGTTAACAATGTTTGTTCGTTCAGGGACTTTTCTGGGCTAGGTGTGAGTGCTTCCTTAGATACCATTTCTCAAGCCTCTTTTTCTTTCCTCAGACTCCTTAAAGTCTTCATTATCATTTTTCGTCTGCTCAGGGACTTGTCTGGGCTAGGTGTGAGTGCTTCTTGAGTTACCACCTCTCGAGCTTCTTTTTCTTTCCTCAAATCCCTCAAAGTCTCTGTTACCAACCCTTCCGTCTCACTTATTGTTACCAGTCCTTTTGTTTCTCTTGTGGTAGCTCCATAACCACTCCCTTTTTCTGGAGAACTCAGAATATCCATGGATTCTCCTTGAGGGGAAGGTATGTTTGGAGTTGTCGCCTATTTGTCCATACTTCTGGTGGTCCTGCGTATGGGAAGTGAGACTTTATTAGACTTGCTGACAGGGTTAGGAGTTTCTTCAAACAATTTCCTTTTCTTAGATTTACTGACAGAGGTAGGCCTGGACATTTGTTCCTCCTGTCGACTTGACTTTTATCTTGCGGCCTTGAGTTGTGAATTTTGGGGTTTGCTTCTGCGGGAAAATCCGTATTCCTATCCTGGAAGATTGAGGTGTAGGCTCTGGAACTTGTGCCTCCTTCCCTTTTAGTTTCTGTTTATTTTTTCTTATCACCTTAGTGATTTCCTTCAGTTCACCAACTGGTTTTTGGGAAGGCCGAGTAACTTCAGGAATATTTTTCAATTCTTTAGGGGATTTCGGAGGGGGTTTTACAGTTGCCTCTAGTAAAATATCCTGTTGATCTGTATCCTTCTTTCATTTCTTATTATGTGATCGTTGGTATTTAGGGCGTAGTACTGAGCTAGATTATTTAGCTTGTGCATACTTTTTCTTGCTTTGTAAGTTGAGGTCAAGGGTCTTCTCTATTTGGCTGGCTGGTTCTAATGACATCTCCATGATTGTTTTAGGAACGTTATCTGATTGACCTCCTGACTTCGAGTCTTCTTTTCGTCTTTTACTCTTTTGAATCGAGGTAGGACTTACACTCTGGGATTGGGTGGCTGTCTTCTTCCTCGATGTAGTAGGTTCCCCTACGACAGACTTTCCCGTCACTGATTTCTCAATGGGCTGAGATGAGATGGGCATAATGGTGCCTTCTTTACCTCCTAATGTGACCTTTCTGTCTTGCTTTGTCTTTTTGCTTGAACCCTCACTGTGTGTCCCTACCTCCTGTGTCTCAACAAATTTAGATTTTTCTTGAGCGAAACTCTGTTGGAGTAATTACTTCCAACTACCACCTTGTATTTTTAAAGCATGAACGATCAAAAGTTTGATTAAACCATGATGATGAAGGCTAGTTTTAGGTTTCTTGGAAACTAACCTCACACCTCTCGCCATTTTCTTTAAACTCATCCATAGAAAGTGGGGAAAATTAATCTGTGGTCCTCCCTCGAAATGTGATAAAAGCTTTAAATGATAAATGAAGGTCACTGCATACCTTCCCTTGCAGGTGAGGAATTTTTGCAGATTTATAATCGTTGTCCAATATTCCTCTTTGATGTAGCTTCGAGGGACACCCTTGGTCCAATCTGGGTCTTGATGTTTTGTTTTGAGGAATTTTTGACAGAGATTTTTGTCAATGATCACTCTCTTGAAGTATTTTTCTCCAGCCATCGGGAGACCCGTAGCTTCTACTATAGTGGCTTCTTTAATTGTTAACTTCAAGTCCCCAAACTGCACATTTCTTCCATCATATGTCTGTGCAAAGATGAGAGAAATTCCCTCATGATGACCTTTAAATTTTTTCAAGAATGGCACCCACCCTGCCTGTTCATATTTTTTCTTGCAAGCTTGATATTCTGTTGTTTCTCTGTATATTTGAAATATGGGCTCATGCCTGTCGACCCCCATGCTATATTAAACAATTCTCTCGGGTGGATGAAGCAAGGACAAAGGGTTGAGTGTTGAGTACTGGATAAACGTAGGCTACGATAGAGTATCAGATGGGAAACATATGCAAGGGATACGAAGGCATAGGGTGTCTGTAGATGGTGTGACAACAACGGTAAATAACACTCATCTGGATGGCTGAGAAATCCAAAATAACGTTTATGAATGGAAGTGTAGATTACAACGGTCACGTCAATAATCATGATGATATGGTGAGGTAGGTCAGATCCACTAACGGTTTACGGATTCGTGGGAAGCTTGGTGTCAGACGATATTCACGGAAGGATGTGGTCGTTATGATCGAGACTCGTGTATATGAAATCGACTGGGATCATTACTCGATATGGTGTGATTCATGGTTCGTGTCGTTTCATATAGTACAACAACGAATCATAAGTTTATGGGGTTTATTTACTGGATAGACAGAGGGATTATGAGTTTGATTTGGTAAAAGAAATCACGACCTTGCATTATTGATATTTCGTAGGACATTTTCTCTTTACGGAAGTGTGCTCGAGGATTTTACAAAGATTCGTGAAAAAACAGGGGTATGTCATGATCCAAGAGCAATCAGATGTTCTAAATGCATATTTAGTCTAATTCCTTTAAATAACACAAACAAAAGTGTTCAATCTGTATGTCCTAGCACTAATAATTGGACAATGACTTGGAAATATGATGAAAGTTACCCGTCATATTCTTACCAGTACTAGATCACCTGGGCGAAGAGTTGAAATTAGTACGGGATCATCTGAGTACCAGATCACCTGTGTGTAAAATCTGTAATTAGTACTGGAATAGCACATGGTCCCTTCTTTTATACTGGATAGGATCCGGTACCAGATAATCATAGAAGTGATCATTGATTCCAGATAAGCACATAAATGAACATTTTTCTGGTGCTTCAAAAAACAATCTTTGACACATATTCTGGTAGCAGTGATTTGTAGGAATAACTGGTGTTCTGTGATCAAATTCGACTGAAAAACCATGTGTTTGCCAAAGTTTGTAGAGGAATGATGCAAGAAATCTTGTAACATGAGGGTATTCTATAATGACCAGTGACTGAGATGACAAAACCCCTTTTCTTTTGGAACCAAGGTGATCATGTTTCTACTGGCATTTCCTCTTTTATTACAATAACAATAATAATCCTAACTACTACTTTTCTGTGGATTTTTATTGAGCCTAGATTAGTTAATGCTTGCCGGTATTTTCAATTTTACAGAGTCTGAAAAACTTAAAGGAAACTCTCTATACTATCCCGTGGATTTTTATCGAGCCCAGGCAGTTTCTGTTCGTCAGTATTTTCAATTTTAAAGAGTCTGAAAAACTTAAAGAAGACTCTCTATACTGTCCCATGGATTTTTATCGAGCCCGGGCCAGTTCTTGCTCGCCGGTATTTTCAATTTTAAAGAGTCTGAAAAACTTAAAGAAGACTCTCTCTGGTAGTTGTCCTCCTTATTTGTTTATCTACATGGGAACACCACCAATTTTTTTTGTTCTTTTTCTTTTGTTAGTTATACCAAAAATAAAGAAAAACTCCATCTCATGACACACTTATGTACATAAAATGAATTTATACAATTGAACTTACTATGGTAGGTCAGCAGGAGGAGAAAACCTCTTCCTTATCAGTTGCATTTCGGAAGTCTGAAGAACATTTTTGACAAAATCCTCCTTTGACATAGGTTTGTGATAAACCTTCAGTCGGTGCCCATTTACAACAAGGGAAGTTTGATTTTCATCAATGGTATTTATCCTTACTGAACCATTGTCATAAATTGTATCAACCTCATAGGGCCCCATTCATTTGGTAGACAATTTACCTTTAAAATTTTTGAATTATTATCTCATCAAGCTCATTTAATTGTAACAACCTCTATTTTTGAGCTTTGTTCAGATCCATTCCTAATTGCATGGCAGTTCTGAAGGTCTTTACCTGAAACTCTATGGGTAGTAGTACCTGTTTCCCATACACGAACTCATAAGGTGTATGGCCTGTTGTATTTATCCAAGCTGTCCTATAGGCCCACAAGGCCTCGGGAAAACTATCATCCCAGTCTTTGTGATGCAGCTGAACAGTCTTAGTGAGGATGACCTCTATCACTTTGTTGGTTGATTCCACTTGGCCATTGGCTTGGGGGTGATAGGGAGAAGACTTTCTGTGTTTGATATTGTATTGTTCGGTAAGAGCCTTGACCAAATTTGAGGTGAATTATGTCCCTTGGTCAGTGACTATTTCCCGAGGTACCCCGAAACGAGTGAAAATTTCCTCAAAGAGAAAGTCTACAACATATTGTTCATTGGCTGAATACAAAGCCTTGGCTTCTACCCATTTTGTTACATAGTCTGTGAAAACTAATATGTACTTTTTTCTATGGGACATGGGATTGATAGGTCCTACAAAATCTAAGGCCCATTTTTCAAAGGGTTTTCTTACTACTTGGGCTTGGAGTGGAATTCCGTCGACTGCTACAGGTTTTCCCATTCTTTGGCAATCATCGCAGCTGGCCATGTATTTCTTTGCATCCTTGAAGATGGTTGGCCAATAATATCTAGACTGTAGGATTTTGTAATCTATCCTTTTGTCAGCAAAATGGCCTCCACATGGGCCATCATGGCTCTGAAGATATCCTGCATTTCATCTTCCTGGACACATCTTCTGATTACTAGATCAAGTCCAGTTCGATATAGGGTATCCTCATGCCACATATAATTGACACTTAGCTGAATGATTCTTTGTTTTTCTCTTGATGTCATACCTTGAGGTAGTTTTCCGGTTACCAGATAGTTGGCTACATCTGCATACCAAGGGGTGAAAGTAGAAATGGAAAATAAATTCTCATCCAGAAAATCATCATTTACTGGAGTACTGTCACCTGTATGGATAAGTCTAGACAAGAAATCAACAACCAAGTTGTCTCTTCCACTCCTATCTATGATAGTGATATTGAATTCTTGTCGTAACAACAACCATCTAGTTACCCTAGAATTTTTAACAGGTTTATTCATTAGAAATCTGATAGTTGAGTGGTCAGTGTGCACAAAAACTTCGTATCCTATTATATAGTGTCTAAACTTGTTGATGGCATGCACTACTGATAAAAACTCTTTTTTTGTGACAATATAGTTTTCTTCTGTAGGTGAGAGGTTCTTACTAACAAAGTATATAGCATAAGGGATCTGCCCTTCCCTTTGTCCTAATACAGCTCCCAAAGCGGTATCTGAGGTATCTGTGCAGATATGGAAAGGAAGAGACCAATTTGGACCTCTCAAAGCAGGGGCATTTGAAAGTTTTGTTTTTAAGATTTCAAAGGATATTTGGCATTGCTCATCCCAACATAATTCAACATCTTTTGTTAGCATTTTGAAAAGGGGGGCAAATAGGTTTGTAAAATTTTGAATAAACCTCCTATAGTAGCCGACATGCCCTAAGAAACTTCTGATTTCCTTTTGTGAGATAGGGATCTTGATTTGGGAAATAATGTCGATCTTGGCAGGGTCCACTCTTATTCCTGTACCGGAGATGTGGTGACCTAGAAAAATTCCTTCGGTAAGAAACATTCTTGATTTTCATGACTGAGTGAGAGGTTGGTCTCTTTACACCTAACTATTACCTTTTTCAAATTATTCAATGCCTATTGGAAATCATCTCCATAAACTATGAATTCATCCATGTAGACTTCCACACAATCGTTAGTTAAATCAGAGAAAATAGCCAAGACAACCCTTTGAAAGGTAGCAGGGGCATTACATAACCCAAAGGGGAGAACCCTGTAGGCATAGGTTCCCCAAGGAAAAGTGAATGTGGTCTTATCCTGATCTTCTGGTGAAATTTGTATTTGGTTGTAACCACTAAACCCATCCAGGAAAGAAAAATAGCTCTTCCCAGATAAAGTGTCTAAGACCCGATCTGTGAAAGGAAAAGGGAAGTAGTCCCTATAGGTGGCCTTGTTTAATTCTTGAAAGTCCACACAAATCCTCCATTTCCCATTTTTCTTTGGTACAATAACTAGTGGGAAGACCCACTTGCTATATGATATAGGGTAAATGAAATTGGCTTGTAGGAGTTTTTGGAGTTCTTCTTTTACTATATCTTTCAAGGCTGGGTTCATTCTTCTTTGGGGCTACCTGACAGGTATGATCTGATCGTTAGTGTAAATATGATGCATGTAGGTGTCTAGGTGGATCCCTTTCATGTCAGAGTAATCCCATGCAAACGCATCAATTTTCCCTTGAATCATTTGTATCAAATTTTGTTGCTGATCTGTTTCTAGGATATCATTGATATATAAGGAATTTCCAGGATTGATTTCAACAACTTGAACAACTGATTCCTTCCCTTCCTCTACTTGTGAAACAATGACTATTGTAGAAGTGGAAGGGTGCCAAATTTCTTGAAATTCAGGGCTAAAGATGTGTGTGTAGTTAGGGAAAGATTGGGGATAGTCAATGCATGTTGAAGCAACTAAGAATAAACTTAGGATTTTTTCTTCAGAGTGCTCTTGTACTCCTTTTAATTGTTCAAGTGTCAACAAGGGTTGAGTACAGTCCTCCTCCCCATAGGGATTCTCCAACCAGAGAGGAACTTCAGTGGCTAGTTGGGCGGGGGGAAAAAGGATAAGTTTATGACTTTGAGTTCCATTGGAAATTGTCATTTCTCTAGATCGACAACTGATGAATGCATCAATAGTGGAAAAACAAGGTCGACCGAGTACCATTGGGTGTCCTGGTTTGGGGGATTTGGGATGGATTACTAAGAAATCCATAGGGTATTCCCAAGAGGCCAATGTCACTGTTATATCATCTAAACTTTCTGCTGGGGTGATGACTGATTTATCTGCAAGCTCTAGCAAAGTTTGTGTTGGTCTTAGGTGATCTAGTTGCAGTGTTTTCATAGTGTTTATTGACATCACATTTATTGTTGCCCCTAGATCAATC
>SNQJ01S0300048.1:0-10383 GCA_010110895.2 Picea sitchensis
CTTGTCATCTCACAACCATTAAATGTAGCAGTTTACAGAAGAACATTAATAATTATTACCATAAATTTCACACGAGGCACATTTTGACACAATATCATGTCATCATCCTCCTATATCCAAGAGGTATATGTATAGCACAAATACAAACATTCAAATCATTTATTTCAATTCAAGTGCATAGGGTATAAAAAATACTTATTTATTACAAATTGCATCCAACCAACTGACTATGGGTGTTCACCTTTCCATCCAATTATAGGATCAGAGGCATTCACTCTTAGTACTCTGGCCACCCCCGTGCCAAGCTATGATATCACTAGGGAAACTTATGCAAATTCTCAGAGATCCTTTCTCTGTCACATCCTCTATGAGGTTTATCAAGTGCACCCTCAGCATCGAGCTCGTGACCTTCTTCTTAGGTCAGGTTTTCTGGGTTCCCTTTCCAAAATCAAGAAAGGTATCGAGAAGTTTACTCTCCTACACCTCTTTAGCAGTAGTAGAAGTATCCCTTCTTCCCCACTGAGCTCAAGACCTCCACAGGGTTTATCAGATGCCTTCCTAGTTGGATTTCCTCTATGCACGAGAGTCCCTTCATAGCTACATTGTCCCTTGACTCCCTCTCCTTCCAACACTAGTTTCTTTCCAGCCAATACCAAGCTCGCGACCCTCGTTTTCTCCAGTATGGGCTTGGGGTCTTCTATGCTCCAGTTTAGAACTCTTCCATGAGTTCTCTGATCTTTCAATTGCACGTTCTTGTGCATTCTTTTCAGCAATTATCTTCCTCAAAGACTGAATTCCTCCTCGGTTTATCTCCTATAATGAGAACAACTTATTCTTTCAATTATTCTTTTGAACTGGAGAGACTCAGACACTCTCCTCTTTCTCTGGTGTTTTTCTTCTCTTAGCATATCTAGGTCACACGCCCCCCTGTGGGTATGGTATCCTTCTCATATTCCCACGTTTATATTCTTGCAAACCTTTTTCCTCCCCAGGAAGGTTCTGTACCTATCCTATTCCTTCTGTCAGAAGGAACTCGAGTCAATTTGGGCCTGCAGGAAACTACACTCTGTGGTACTCCGGGCTGACAATTTTTTGTCTCCTCCGCCAAACCCTCCATGCTTCCATTCATTAGGGTAGTTTATTGTTCAACCACCAGTCCTTTTCTCATTAATTTATTTTTCCTTGGGATCAATATAAGGCTTTTTATTTCAGCAAAGAGAATTTGGGTCATTTGGACATAATGAACCCTCTCTATAGTTTCCTCACTCTTTCCTCTAGTGATATCATGGCCAGTACGTCAAGGCTTCACCCCCACGGTCATTTTTTGGGAATCTAAACAATAATATATTTACATCGTTCACATTCCATAGCATGGTAATCATAAATAATGATTAATTACAAGTTAGGGGAAACAAGGGTATTACAATTCCCTCCCCCTTCAAAGGAGCACCGTCCTCGATGTTATTTCTCAATAACACCTATCATGCCTTTGTTATTCAGTTTCTTCATAAATATTGATCCTCTTTCTTGGTCATGTCCTTTCCAGAACCTTGGCCTTCATCACCTACCTTCAATAATTTTGGACAACAAGCATATTAATCCCAATTTCATGTGAAAACGTCTTACTTTTGTGAAAAATTCAAGAGGAAAATTTTCATAATCTATCTGCGCAGTTCATGTATTTGCATCCATATGGTTTTCTTGTTATCTTGGCTCGCTATTTTTCCTTGAAATACCCATTTTATGCATGATTCCAATCAATGGTTTACAAGAATTATCAAAGTATCCTCTTCCTTGCGGTCACTCAACCTCCAAGCCCAGGCTTAGGCATCCCCTTCTTTGCTATACAATCCCTCAGGTGATCCATCTTGCCCTGCCAAGGATTTATCACACAAGAAACATTCTAGAGACTTCATTGAGCCTTACAGTTGAGGCGTCCCTCTGACCTGCTCTGCCGAGGCATCCCTCCGGTTCATGTTACCACAACACAACATATTCTATGGAAATCATGGTTTACCATAGGGTTCTCATCTCTCAACAATAGCCTTTTTTCATGATTTCCATCTTTGACATCCTTCATATTTCCTCCCTAGATAGATATTTTCGTCTCACCTGTATCACAGACATACATAAATTATGATATATTATCATCAATTTCAAATTCACAGTTGAGGCGTCCCTCTGACCTGCTCTGCCGAGGCATCCCTCTAGTTCATGTTACCACAACACAACATATTCTATGGCGATCATGGTTTACCATATGGTTCTCATCTCTCAACAATAGCCTTTTTTCATGCTTTCCATCTTTGACATCCTTCATATTTCCTCCCTAGACATATATTTTCGTCTCACCTGTATCACAGACATACATAAATTATGATATATTATCATCAATTTCAAATTCATAATTTTCTTGCAAATTTTTCACCCACAGTTTTCCAAATTCCACATTTAGTTTCAGATATGTTCTGCACAGGAACCAAATTCACAAGTATGGGACTTTCCTTCCCATAGCAGTTTGGCTCAGTGGGAAATTGGTCTTCCTTATGGGCTTACACCACTTCCATATCCAAGACCCTTTCTTCTTGCAATTTCAACATTCCTCAGCCAAACAAATTGTTAGTTCTCATGCACATTATATTGTCATTGCACACTTGCAATGGCTTACAAAGAATTTCAAAACTGTGCATACTAAGAATCAAATTCATTTACTCAAAAAGGAAATACCATTCCTTGCAATTTGGCTCAGTAGGCAATGGTCTTCCTTATGAGAATACAACACTTCCATATACAAGACCCTTTTCTTCCTACAATTTCAACATTTCTCAGCCAAACAAATTGTTAGTTTTCATGCACATTATATTTTCAAAACTATGTATACTAATAGTCCAAGTCATTTTCATCTATTCAAGGGTACAAAGAAAAAGGAAATATCAGTATTTACGTATTCATCCTTTCAATATACCAAATTTTACGAATGTAATTCAAATATCAAACGACTTTAATCAATTTGCCAATATTCATGGCCACATTCATACCCAATGTACCCTTACATTGGTTTCAAGTTTGCTACACTTATGACAAGCACTTTGTCATGGTGTGTTGGAGCTCAACCAACCTCTTCACCAAAATGTTTAATCATTATCATTCACTCTTACAACAAGACTATGCTTCCTGCTACAGGCTGATCATGATCCCAAATCAACACATATGAAACTAAATTTTTCTCTTGAATGCACCCAAGAAATATTCCTTCATTAGTAACTAGGGTGCCAATAGTCATGGCTACCCAAATTATATCTTATTCAACACCTCTACAATTCAAGTAGAGTATTGGAAGGTCCTCCTTCCTTAATGGGAATTTCATTTTTCTATGATGCAGGAGCATCGCCATTAACATTCAATAAGGCCAAGTGGAGGACAACTCAACATCCAACGTGCACATTCAAATTGTTTTGGATCCCAAGGAGAGCGCGTCATTTTACTATTTTGAAAGTATTGTAAATAAAGGCCCTTTAATGTTTGAGTCTTGAGCCATTGTGTGAGATAGCAGGAGATTGTAATCACCTTAATTAGATGTAGGATTGTAGATATATTGAGCATCGACTCATATCTATTTTTTAATTATCCATTTATTGTAATAAGCCTTAGTGGTAGAATGCTTTAATTATGATGTAAAATAACTAGAGTAGTCGGAAGGAAGGCTCGAGAAGCCCCTCCATGTATAAATGTATGTAATCTATGCCCAAAAGAGGTTTTTGAAGCTTATTTGTTATCTTTCTAAAGAAGAGAAATAGAGAGTTGCAATAACTCTTTGGAAATGCTTTGTTGAAGGAATATAATAGAGGAGGATTGCTTCCAAACTCTGAGTTAATTGGGTAATGTTGTGTTATTGCTTTATGTGTTTTATATGTGAGTTTGCATATCTATGAGTTAATTGGGTAATGTTGTGTTATTGCTTCCTGTGATTTATATGCATGTGTGTGCATTTCATGATTGAATGAATGAACCTGTGATGTTCTATAAGTTTCAATTGTTTCTCTTCTGAATAAATATTTCAATTGGACAGAATAGGCTAAGAAGAGATTTAGAGTGTTAAAAGAAAAGATAACATAACAACCTATTTTAGTTCTGCCATATTTTAAGAAGACTTTTCAGGTTAAATGCGATGCTAGTGGAGTGGCCATTGGCACAGTTTTAAGTCAAGACAATAAACATGTTTTTTTTATTTCAATGAGAAGTTGAATGATGTTAAGAGGAAGTATTCCACATATGACAAGGAATTTTATGTTGTGATTCAAGCTTTGAAAAAATGGAGGCATTATCTTATCCCGAAGGAGTTTGTTTTATATACTGAAAAACAGGCTTTGCAGTTTGTAACTTGACAAGATAAATTGAACGAGAGACATGCCAAATGGGTAGAATTCTTGCAGAATTTTACTTTTGTTATCAAGCACATTAGTGGAAGTGCTAACAAAGTTGCAGATGCTTTGAGCAGGAGATGTTCGATAATGCATGAATTCCAAGTGGATACATTGGGGTTTGAACATCTCAAGGAAATGTATCAAGAAGATCATGATTTCAAAGAAGCTTATGAAGCATATGCGAACCCTTTGCTAAGGGATAGGAATCAATGGATGGATTATCTTATCCAAGGTGGATTGTTATTCAAAGGAAGTCAGTTGTGTATCATGAAATTCTTGATGAGGGATAATTTTCTAAAGGAGAAACACAATGGAGGATTGATTGGACATTTTGGCCATGATAAAACATATGCGTAGCTAAATTCTTCATACTACTAGCCAAACATGAGGTATAATGTGAAGAAGTTCATGGAGGAATGAAGAATCTGCCAATATGCCAAATGAAAGTAGCAGAACACTGGATTGTATCAACCATTTCCTATTCCAGTCAGGACATGGGATGATATAAGTATGGACTTTGTTCTGGGATTGCCAAGAACCCAGAGAGGAAGTGATTCAATATTTGTGGTGGTAGAAATATTTTCAAAGATGGCACATTTCATACCGTGTCAGAAAAACAACGATGCTACCCACATAGAAAATCTATTTTTCAAGGAGATTGTGAGATTGCATGGGTTTCCAAAGAGTATAGTCTCAGACAAAGATACTAAATTTGTGGGAAAATTTTGGAGTACTTTGTGGAATAAGATAGGGACAATTTTGTCTTTCAGTTCAACATATCATCCTCAGACAGATGGATAGACTGAGGTAGTGAATCAAATTTTTGGGAACCTGTTAAGAAGTTTGGTCACTAAACATAACAGTCAGTGGGATCAAATTCGTCCCCAAGAAGATTTTGCATATAATGACTCACCAAATAGAAGCACTGGTAAGAGCCCATTCCATATATTATATGGGATGCATCCAAGAGGAATTTTGGAGTTAATATGTTTCGTACAAGATGAATTATGAATCGCTTGAGTAGAGGATTTTGTTGCAGAAATGCAGAATTTGCATGATCAGATCAAGGGATAGCTACATGAAAGAAGTTAGAAGTATAAAAGCAGAGTAGACCAAAGAAGAAGAGAGGTAAATTTTGAAATTGGATATCAATTCTTAGCACACCTGAGGAAAGAAATATTTCTGAAAGGGAAGTATAACAAACTAAAGATGAAGAAGATAGGACCTTGTAAGATCCTCATAAAATTTTCTGCAAATTCTTATGAGATTGAATTGCTAGAGGACATTGGAATATCGCCAATATTCATTGTAGTAGACCTATACCCTTATAGGATAGATGATACAGAAGGGACATGTGATCAAGAGGATATTCAGTGGAAGCAACAAATTCCCATAGCAGAGAAGCCACATATAGAGAATATTTTAGATCAGAGGATTGCTAAGAAGACCAGAAGGAAAGTTTATTATGAGTATCTGGTTAAGTGGAAAGACCATCCAGTAGAAGATTCCAATTGGATAACTGAAGCTAATATCCAGAAACATGGGAAGACAGTGCAAGAGCTCATGGACATGAGTCCATGAATCTTTTTGTCCAGAGGAGTATGATATAGGAGCATCACCATCAACGTTCAATAAGGCCAAGTGGAGGACAATTCAACATCCAATGCGCGCATTCAAACTATTTTGGATCCCAAGGAGATCATATCATTTTACTATTTTGAATGTTTTGTAATTAAAGGCCCTTTAATGTTTTGAGGCTTGAGCCATTGTGTGAGATCACGAGAGATTGTAATCACCTTAATTAGTTATAGGATTGTACATATATTGAGCATCGACTCATATCTCAGTTGTAATGATCCATTTATTGTAATAAGCCTTAGTGGTAGAATGCTTTAATTATGATTTGAAAGCACTAGAGTAGTCGGAAGGAAGGTTCGAGAAGCCCCTCCATGTATAAATGTATGTAATCTATGCCCAAAAGAGGTTGTTGAAGTTTATTTTTTATTTTGATGAAGAAGAGAAGTAGAGAGCTGCAAGAACTCTTTGGAAATTCTTTTCTGAAGGAATATAATAGAGGAGGATTGCTTCCAAACTATGAGTTTTCATATATATGAGTTAATTGGGTAATTTTTTGTTATTTCTTTCTGTGTTTTATATGTCTGTGTGTGCATTTAATGTTTGAATTAATGAACCTGTGATGTTATACAAGTTTCAATTGTTTCTCTTCTGAAAACACTGGTGTAAGGATTGCACAGTAGCCACACAAGGAGTGCAAAGGAAGAGTCATTCATACTCATTTTCTCAGGAGAGACAGTGTGAAACTTCAAAGAGTGAGTGTAAGGAGTGCACATATACTTGTCTGAGTATAAAATCTCAAGGAGACCCGTGCAAGTTGTGAACAGGGCCAACACTTAGTCAAGTGTTCAAAAGTTCTAAGGAGGACGAGTGCAAGGAGTGCGTAGAAGGATTTTCCAGAAATCTTCAAGCCTTAATTTTTTCAAGGAGTAGCGCAAGGAGTAAAGGTTGGAGGTTCGAATCATTTAAAGTTGATAAAGCTCAAGAGAAATAGCGGGAAAAAATCCTTGGAGGAAATAAACCCTTTTCTTTAGAGGATGAGCAGACGAGATCCGTTCGGAGAGAGCCATGATATTTCGTGACTGTCAGATCTAAAGAATGTGCATAGGTGATAACCCTTGAAGTCCTTCAGACTTCACGAGTTCATAATTTTTGGGGTAAGTGTTGTAAAGGGAAACAAATTTCCCAAAGTCCCAGGATCTAAAGTTGATCTGGACCATCCATTGGCAAGGAAACTTGTCCACAGTTCAAGTGTGGTCCAGAATTCCAATGAAATCAAAGTGTGGTTGTAGGAGCATGAAAGTTTCCTGAAGATTCAAAGACCATAGAAAATACTGGACATTGGTGTCAGAGACACGTGTCAACAAATCTCAGAGTCTGTAGATCTGACACTCCGGAGGAAATTGGGTAAAAGTTAGCTTGGGTCGAAAATCCCTGAAACTCTGAATCTTGGAGAGAACCCTGATCGTTGGTGTCAAGGCCACGTGTTAGAATATTGCTAGTAGTTCGAGAAACCGATAGTATGGGAGAACGAAGGTATAAGGTGTTTCTATTCGAGAACTCCCAAAGGCACAAATATCGGAGTAGATCTCAACCGTTGGTTGAGAAGGACACGTGGATAACAGATCCAGCCTTCGTGCATTTGACATTCGATGATTTTGGAGTGTGATATTGTGAAGACCTGAATCCCAAAACGGATCCAGACTGCCCAATCGTAAGGACTCGTGGAACATTGATGGAGACCCCTTCACGATTTCACCAATTTGGCACTCTGAAGGATTTGAGGTGTTGTGTTGTGAAAGGATTCAAAGCCCAGAGTGCGGAGTAAAGTTCAACCATTGATCCGAGGTGAGCACTAGCTGCCCAATCCACGAGTTCAGAGTTCACAAGTTCGGGGGTATTGCATGTTGGAGCAGGTAAATCTCTCGAAGACCGGAGACTCGAAATGTTTATGAATCGTAGATCTTGGCGCACATTAAGAGCCGTTGATCTCTATCATAGTTTGATTGTTCGTGAATTTGGCGTTCGGGAATATTGTTGTGTATTTTAGTTGGAACTCACGAAGCTCGAAACTCCGAAGTGGTGGGGTTCCTACTATTTAAGAGATTTATCCCATGGACTTGGCCCGAGGTCATGTGGATTTCTCCATTGACTGGATAATACCCTCGCAAAATTGAATTTCCACGCAGGGAAAGGGAAGAAGGCATGTGGCACATAGTTTTGAGGGTTCAGAGAGGGCATGAGAGATAATTCAGCTCCCTACTATGAATGATCCTAGACCAGGAGGTCACACAAACCCCAGGAGGTGGTGGGGGTTTGCATCATTTTCCCTCTTATGAAAACATGCATTTCCTCAATGCATTCCATGCAATGTGATAATTATGAGAACCTTTATTCCCAGTCTCTTTGGATTGGTCATTGTACGCATAGTACTTCTTACTCATGTATTTTCTTGCAAGGATTATAACTCATCCTTAACAGGCATAGGTTTCCTTTCTTCATTCTTCAGATTCTTCTTTCTTGAATCTTACCCTGCTTGGGTAGAAATGAAATACAACATCCACTTAAAGTTATTTTCATATCATTAATATAATGAAATCTCTTCAGAAGGGATTCTTACCCAATCCCTTTCCATTCCCATGTCATATGAGCATGATATATTTTATGCATGATCTGGCTATTAGCACCCTCTCTGACATTACCTCATCAATGGTGCTTCATGTGATCCCAAATCCCATTCAACAATCTTTTAACAACAACCTTCTTGTAGTCATCCTCTGCTTGAGGTTGTCCATTATTGACAACTGTCTTTCTCAACAGATCCAATTTATTTCTACACATGACATACATCACAAATATATTAGTTGTCATGTAAAAATAAAAATACATGTATCATAACATTCAAATCAATAAAACATTTTCAGATATGTCCTAGCATATATTTATGCACTTCATCACATTATCCTTAATGTTTTCATGAGTGCAACTCAAAAAATTCTCAATTGTTTCTAAAATCATACAACCATCATCGTTATGGTGTCAAAACATTTACTTTCACCAGCACACCAGTGTCTCATCCCAGATTAAACATAATATACAACAAGAAAGGAGTTAAGGGCTCTTCCCTTTTTTTCCAAATCCTTCTACACAGCCTGGGACTTTTAGTCCAACTGAGTTATTCCAAGGCCTCACTTCCTTTAATTAACACAACTCAACCAATCCAATTCATTAAACATACTTATTGATTTGTTTTTCTTTAACTAGTTGTAGTTGTTTTCACAATTGTTCTTTTAAGGACTACAACTCTATTAGGAAATTCTGAGTTTTTAAAGTGAGAAAAGTATTTCCCCTTTTCCCTTTATTTTCTTCTGCAATTTACTCCCTTTTGGGATCTTCCTGCTCTTTTTCTTGAGCAGCCTTGGTTAGGCTCACCCTAACCTTTTGGATACATCATCATGCTTCAATAGCAAACCTCTTGTTTATAATGAATTTTGAACATGTACTTCCTACACATTACCATTCAGTTATCAAAATGGTCAACATTCATTTGTTAGTCTTCCATTCATGCATGATGTTTTAAAATGTGATCCAAGATTCTTAGGTATATATGTATATATACTTTCAACCCACTGCTCATTTCTCAACGGTCGTTAGGGTTGTGACTATGTTCTCCTGATAAAGTCTTTACACATTTCCTTCACAGGGAACTCCTTTGGCATGCAACTTCCTTATTGCATATCAATCACTATATTTTATGGCCTCAACCTTGAGTTAGCTTCAACTTTACCACTTTAGTTGTTTACCAAATATTCCATAAGGAATATAAATGTGTATTCCTATGATGTATTCCAAATACACATTAAAATCATGTCCTTTATATTTTCATCTTTCTTTCATATTGTGCTTCCATGCACTTAATCACATGCTTTAGCATGTTGTGTGTGTGCCCACCATAGGAACCCTTTACAGTTTCATTTCCATATCAATTGAAAATTATTTAGTTTATGATTTTTCACAATCATTTACATGTGGTCCTCAAAATCGTATTCATGTTTTCTTTTATCACGACAATAGAGCATCCTTGCTCATCTACTCTTTCATCTATTTATACTATCTTTTCCTAAGGGAATGGAAATCCTTCCCCTCAAGCTATTATTCAAAACAAAACTTCCATGACTCACCATAATAGAGTCAGCCATGCATCCATGGTATTCATTCAATCTTGGCAAGTTAAATTCTTGCCTTACATTTCACTCATTTAGGTAGTCACATTGTGCCTTTAGTATATGTATACTCTTACAGAATACATGTGCATCACTTGCACATTTAATATCATTCATATCTATTTTGTATTAATATCAGTCTTCGTATCAAGAAACCTCAC
>SNQJ01S0300052.1:0-10383 GCA_010110895.2 Picea sitchensis
CTGCCTAAGGGTGAACCCGTCCGACCTCTACCAGAGACCTCATGCAATTCTGAAACCGTGGGGAAAAGTCTGTGATGATTTCGGGGATAGCCTGTGTTGAGTTCTGAAAAGCTGAGACACCCTCTGTCTAAACCATCAAACCTGTGTGTGGAATCTCTGTTCCCAATCCATAACTGTGAGAGCATATTGTCATTGCTAAGCCTGTTGGAAAGCCTGTGTTTGTTTTCCCTGTTGGTTGTTGTGGACACGTAGTGTTGGACTGCATGTGGCTTGTTGGCCAGTTTGTACAATATTCTCTCCAGGTGAGAGAGGTGATTGAAGTTGGAAAAATAGGTTTCTTGGCCTGTGAGCAATTCTCTCCAGGGGAGAGAGTGCGCAGAGGAAGGAGAGAACTCTTGGAAGGAACCCTGTAGCTGCCACAGAGCTCAAAGACTTCCGGTCTGGTCTGTTGTTGAAACCCAAGGCAAGGGAGGTTAGCAGCCGAAGGACTGTCTAGGTGACAAAGAATGTGTATACTCCTGGGGTGGAACAGGCATGTGGGGAAGGAGAGTCTGTGGGCAGTGAGTATGAGTGGTTCCTGGGAGAGAATTCCTTCCTTGTGATTGTGTGTTTTTCCCTGTAGCCTCATCCTAGCCTAGAATTCCTTGCCTTGGGGTGGAGCTTAGTCCCATCTCGGGGGTGAACCATTGCTGAGCTTGATGAGAAGTGTGGTCTAAGGATGGGAGGTTCATGGAAGGCCTGCACCTGGTTGGTGGAACTACCACTGTTTCAAAGATAAGTACCAGATGATGTTTCAATTATGTTTATGCATATCTGTGTATTTATAATTATCATGTATTCTGTTGTGCATATGAATTAATGCTAATGCCATGTTTTAAAATTATGTTAGCAGTAATTCTTAGGCTTACTCTGAGTTTTAAATATGTTTCATTGCTTAAATGCATGTTGTTTATATAGTTAAGTGTGAGTATTGTTATTCTGAGTAGTAATGTTGGCCCAACCATAGGGTTGATGGTCGGGAGCGTTACAGTATGGTATTAGAGCATCGCAACAATAACAAAACGGGGTTACAGTATGGTATCAGAGCGTTGCAATAGTAACAAAAGGGGGTTACAGTATGGTATCAGAGCCAAGGTTTTGACGTTGAGCCTAGATGGGCCAATTGAGTGGTCTTTGGACCGAGAGTTTGAGGAGAAATTGTGTCTAGAGGACCAATTTCGGACCTTTAAATGCTCCTGAGTGTCAAGGAGTTACTTGACTGTGTTACCAAGATCAGGAGGTGTAGAGGTGTTATGAAACTGCAACCGATGTGGTATCTGACCACAGGGAGAGAGGACTCCACACCAGAAGTGTTGGAGCCGTAGGATCTATTCGGGAGAAAGGAGAACCCTCGTGACCGTCAGATCTGGAAAATGTGCGTTGGGTTTAAAAACCCTTTGGAGTTGCACAGGAACGTGGAAATCATGATACGCGAAACCCTGAATTCATCGGGACCGTCCATCGGGGGGGAACACGTGGCTGCCAGACGGTGTTTCGGTACTCGGGAAACCAAAAGGGAAGAACCTTGTTTTCGCAAGTCGCGAAATAGAAAAACATGAAATTATGAAATGATCTACACCGTAGATCGTAAGATAGGAACTTGACCATTGGATCAAGTGGAGGGGTAGATAGTAATTTCAGGATTTCGGCAAAGGAAAGTTCGAGATGTGTGGTTGCATGAACTCCGATGCCCGAAACCCCGAAACACTGAAAAGATCCACGTCGTAGATTTAAGAAAATTCTAACCATTGGATTTTCCCTTTGGAATAGATGTGAACACATGGGTGTACCATGTGCCAGTAAGTCGAGGAGACAAGCGAGAGTGGTGGGACCCGATGACGTCATTGAAGGTGACGTGGACCCTCTGAAGGGTGCCACTCGCCACTATAGATGTGGAGACAGTTGTGCTATGTGGACCTGGAGGGTAAAGTAAATTGTGATTTTGGGATTCGCAAAGGAGGAGCATGAGGGCTCAACACTCCAACTCGCGAAGTCGCGACTTGCGAGAGGTGCTAGCACTTATCTCTAGCCTATGGTTATTTGTAGCAGGCGCTAGGGAGGAGGGGTCCATACCGTATTGCATCTCGGGTATTGGTGTTTGGAGGAAGAAGAGTCGAGGGTCTTCGACTCACGAACTCGCGAGATCGCGAAGTTGTGAAAGGTGTCTTTGGTTACGAGGGTAGGGAGAAAGAGGAAGCTATCACCCGAAAACCCGAAGTACCGAAGTCCTGAAATTTTCAAAGACAAAAGAACCGTCGAGGATTTAACTGTTGTATCTTCATGGACCGATACCCCGAAGCTCCAAAGACCCAAAAATTTGTAGAGCCAAACAGAGCTCAGAAAACTAATGGAATCAAAACGTTTTTTCTTGTTCATCTTGGTTTATGAGTGTTGTAAGTTCTTGAAGGTTTAAGGGCTTGACAAACTTTGGTTGATTGCACATTGTGTGTGCATAGTTCAACGAGTGTTAGGTCAATCATGAATCTACGCCGAGTATATAAATGGAAGAGGTGTGGATTGCCTCCATCTCAGAGAGAGAAAGAGAAGGAAGGGATGTCAACCGGGGAGTTGAAGGATTGAACTCTAATGGGCACAGAAAAGATATGGATAAGGAAGGACGTATGATGAACCTCATTGAAAGATTGTAGAAAGATGCCCAGGCTCGCTGAGCTGATAGTCGAAATCTCATGAGGGTCAGGGATCAGTAGAGAGAATTCAACTTAAAAGTGTCGAAGAATCTAGAAAGAATAGAAAGGAAGTTGGAGAAGAGGAGTGACTCAAGCAAGAAAGAGAGTCACAGGACCCTTGAGAGGAAAAGAAGATCAAGAAGTGTCAGAACCCCTGAGAGAAGAAGGAGACCGATGAGTGGTAGCAGACATCATCGTCGCTCCCCAAAGAATTCCAGCAGGGAAGCACACAGTAGTTCAAGCTCGTCCCCTACTAGAAAACACCAAACATCTGGAAGGGATGAATTGAAAGGGAAGATGAACAAGATCAAGCCTCCAACATTTGATGGAGATCATAAGAAGGAGGAAGATTCCGAAACATGGTTGCTAGGCATGAGGAAATATTTCCAACTACAGAATTATTCCCCTCATGCAGAAGGAGGAATTGCAATGTATCAACTAAAGGGAAAAGCATCCATGTGGTGGGATCAGTTTGTGCAAGTGCATCACATCAGAGAGAAAGATATCACTTGGAAGGCGTTCAAGAGGTATTTCGAAAAGAAATACCTGACCAAAAGGTACTATGACAGAAAGATGAAGGAGTTCTTCGAACTCATGTTGGGCAGCATGACCATCGATGAATATGAACGAAGGTTTTTGGAACTACTGAAGTATGTTCCATTCATTAAAGATGAGGCTGTCAAGATTCAGAGATATCCGAGTGGACTACCACCTTCTATTGGTGACAAGATTCAGTATGATGATCCTAAGACTATGGAAGAAACAATAAGAAGGGCTAAATGCTTATATGAACAACAAAGAGAAAGGCCTACTTTTCAGAAGGCTTGGGATGATCAGAAGAAGTTCAGGAAAGAGAAGAGGCAGAAGGGAAACAAGCCTCTCTTTTTTAGAAACAATCCTTGGGGACAACCATCTTTCAGAGAGCCCATGAAGGCTAAAGTGGGTGAGAAAATGCTCAGATCGCCACCTATGGAGTGTTGGGGCTGTAAAGGAAACCATAGGTACCAAGATTGCCCCCACAGAAAAGATAAAGTGAGAGCTATCCACAATGTTCAGCAACCTGAAACAGTGGAGGATATGGGCAGCAGGATGCCAAGGATCTATGCAGCCCTAGACAACAAGCAAGCAGAATTTCAATTGCACATGATTGAAGTGGAAGGTATGATCAACAACCGACCACTTATTATTTTAATTGATTTTGAGGCTAGCCATAGTTATGTAGATCCTAGGGTGGTGGAAATTTTGCATTTATCAAGAATCAAACATGAAAGGTCAAAGGAACCAAGAGGAAGGTCACTAAATTGGTTAAATCCTGTTCGATAGACATGAATGGATTGCGCATAAAGGATGAATTGAATGTTCTACCTTTAGGCTCTTATGACTGCTTAATTGGGATGGACTGGTTGGACTAGCACCATGCCCTCCTGGACTATCATAACAAGAGGTTTACATGCCTGGATGAGGAGGGAAATCGGAAAACAGTCCAAGGAATTCCCATACCTGTGTCTGTTAGAGAAATCTTAGCCATGCAACTGAAGAAGTGTTACAGGAACGACTGTCAATTATTTGCAGCCCGTGTGGAGGAAGCATCCAGAGATGAAGTCTCAAGAGTTGGATACCATGAGGTACTCATAGAATTCAAGGACATATTTTAGGAGGTACCTAGACTACCTCTGAAGAGAGACATCGATTTTTCTATAAATTTGATGCCTGGAGCAGCTCCGGTGTCGAAAGCTCCTTATAGAATGAGTACGCCAGAGCTGAAAGAGTTGCAATTGTAGCTCGAGGAGATTTTGAGGAAGGGGTACATTCACCCTAGCATGTCACCTTGGGGTGCCCCGGTCTTGTTCATGAATAAGAAGTATGGGACGTTGAGGCTGTGCGTTGATTTACGAAAGTTGAACAAGGTAACTGTCAAGAACAGGTATCCTCTGCCGAGGATCGATGATCTTTTCGATCAGTTGAAGAGTACAAAAATATTTTTTAAGATAGATCTCAAATCAGGATATCACCAGGTAAGAATAAAGGATGAGGATATCAACAAGACTGCCTTTAGAACAAGGTACGATCATTACGAGTTCACAGTGGTGCCATTTGGACTGTTAAACGCACCGACTATTTTTATGTGCTTGATGAATGGTGTATTCAGGAACTATTTAGACAAGTTTGTCATAGTCTTCCTGGATGACATCGTGGTGTATTCCAAGTTAGAGGAAGATCATGAACAACACCTGAGACTAGTGTTGCAAGTGTTGAGAGGACACCAATTGTTTGCTAAATTGAGAAAATGCTCATTTTACCAAAGGCGGATCCATTACTTGGGGCACATTATTTCGGAAGAAGGTATCACTATGGATCCTGAGAAGGTTGAGGCCATTTGAGAATGGTCAGCACCAAGGAATGTGACAAAAGTTATATCCTTTATGGGTATGGAGGGATATTATAGAAGGTTTATCACAGGGTTCTCAAAGATAGCTCACCCTATCACTTCGTTGCAAAGGAAGGAGAAAACGTTTCAGTGGATTGAAGAGTGTGAGAAGAGTTTCCAACGATTGAAGCAACTGTTAACCAACACTCCAATCTTGAGGATTACAAATCCAAATATGGATTTCATGGTGTGCACAGATGCGTGTAAGGAAGGGTTGGGAGGAGTTCTCAGCCAAGAAGGATTTGTAATCTGTTATGAGTCCAGCAAATTGAAAGAACATGAAAATAATTATGTCACTCATGATTTGGAGCTGGCAGGAATCATCCACACTTTGATGAAATGGAGACATTACCTCATGGGAAGGAGATTTGAATTGAGAATAGACCACTATGGTCTGAAATATTTGTTTGATCAGCTGACTTTAAATGCTAGACAAAGTAGGTGGCTGGAGTTTCTGTGTGAATACGACTTTGATATCAAGCATATCAAAGGGAAGGAAAATAAGGTGGCTGATGTACTCAGCAGAAAGGTGCATGACTTACATGCTACAACCATTAGCATGTACAAGGTTGATATTAAGGATAGAATTTTGGAAGCAGCAAATGCATATTTGTAGTACAGACATTTGGTAGCAAAGCTACAACAAAGTGAGAGGCCCCAGAAAAAAGAAAGTTACACCTCGGGAGCTGATGGAATACTTCTGTACAAAAACAAAGTGTATGTACCCAGTGTCCAAGAATTGAAATTTGTGATTCTAAGAGAAATGCATAACATGACTTATGTTGGACACCTTGGATATCAGAAGACTGTGGTAGCAGTCAAAAGCCATTACTTTTGGCCAGGTATGAAGAGAGAGATCGATGAATACATCGCCATATGTATGGAGTTCCAGAAAGTTAAGGCTGAGCATAGGCACCCAGCAGGGTTGCTGCAACCTTTACCCATTCCTGAGTGGAAGTGGGAAGTGGTGACAATAGATTTTATTACAGGATTGCCCAGAACGAGCAAGCAGCATGATTCGATCATGGTGGTGGTGGACAAGCTTACAAAAACTGCCCATTTTATTCCACTAAAAACTACTCACAAGGCAGCAGATGTTGCTGATATCTTCTTAAAAGAAGTGGCACGCTTGCACGGAATTCCTAAGATGATTGTGTCTGATAGGGACCCAAAATTCACCTCGAATTTCTGGAAAGGACTATTCAAAGGATTCAGAATGAATCTGAATTTTAGTACATCATATCATCTCGAGTCTGATGGACAGACAGAGAGGGTAAACAAAGTAATAGAGGACATGCTAAGAATGTACGTGATGGAAAAACCATCAAGATGGGAAGACTACCTGCATTTGGTAGAATTCACCTACAATAATGAGTATCATGCATTGTTGAAGATGAGCCCATTTGAAGCACTTTATGGAAGAAAGTGCAACACTCCAGTGAGCTGGGATAATCTAGCTAACAGAGCAGTAGTTGGGCTAGAGTTGCTCAAGGAGATGGAAGACCAAATGATAAGAATTAAACAGAATTTGAAAGCTGCCCAGGACAAGCATAAAAGTTATGCTGATAAGAACAAAACCCATAGAGAATTCAAAGTGGGTGATCATGTTTTCCTGAAAGTGAAAACTAACAGGAGTTCCCTGAAGCTGGGAAGTTGCGCCAAGTTGGCAGCAAGATTTTGTGGGCCTTTTGAAATCCTGGAAGGATTGGGCCAGTTGCATACATGCTTGCATTACCTACATCTATGACTGTACATAATGTGTTTCATGTTTCACTGCTTAAGAAATATATACCTGATGCTAATCATGTTATTGATTGGAATTTGATTCAGGTGGAACCAGAAGGTGTCGTGCAAGTGCATCCTATGCGCATATTGGACAAGAAAAGAAAATAGCTTAGGAATCGAGCCATAGAGCCTGTAAAGGTCTAGTGGACCTGCTACGGTCCTGAGGACATGACATGGGAGCATGAATATATTATGCGGGCAGAGTACCCACATCTTTTTGAAAATTTTGAAAATCTTGTTGATGTTGTGTGGATGTTGCATTGAGGACAATGAAAAAATAATGGAGGGGGATTGTAATGCCCCCAAGTTTGAGCCCTATTGTAAATCTTGTTTATGAAATGAATTGTAAATATGTTTTATAGGCTGGTGAGCTGAGTTTATATAAGCTAGTGGGCTTATGTGATTATTAGGCCAGAGAGCCTAAGTGTTGAAGGCGAAGAGCCTAATTTGGTTCCTGTACTTATGTGGAACAGTAATAAAATATAAACACCGCCATGTGCAGACCGACAACGATGAATGAGTGATGGGGGACTAAGTTTCCACAGAGTGGGAAAAGGATTAAGGGCTAAGTGTGGAGCCTAGGGGCTAAGTGTTGAGCCTAGGGACTTAAGTCCTTGGGGAATAATATTTTAATATTATTCCAAAAGAAATGTGAGTAATATGTTTTTATCCTAAGTTATTTTGGAACGACATGTGATTTCCAAATGGTGGGAGGAATGCATGCTAAAGAAATGCATGCAGTTTCATGGGTGACAAGTGTCAACCCAGGTGCATGCAAATAAAATGGCTGAGATGAGCTGTGAGGGGGTTCCTCCTCCATTCGACTCGACTGCCTGAGGGTGAACCCATCCGACCTCTGTAAGAGACCTCGTGCAATTCTGAAACCGTGGGGAAAAATCTGTGTTGATTTCAGGGATAGCCTGTGTTGAGTTCTGAAAATCCAAGACACCCTCTATCTGAACCATTGAACTTGTGTGTGGAATCTTTGTTCCCAAGCCATAACCATGAGACCATCTTGTCATTTCTAAGACTGTTGGAAATCCCGTGTCTGTGTTCCCCATTGGTTGTTGTGGCCATGCAGTGCTGGACTGCGTGTGGCTTGTTGGCTAGTTTGTACACCATTCTCTCCAGGTGAGAGAGGTGATTGAAGTTGGAAGAATGGGTTGCTTGTCCTGTGAGTGATTCTCTCCAGGGGAGAGAGTGCACAGAGGAAGGAGAGAACTCTTGGAAGGAGCCCTGTAGTTTCCACAAAGCTCAGAGACTTCTGATCCGGTCTGTTGCTGAAACCCAAGGCAAGGGAGGTTAGCAGCCGAAGGACTGTCTAGGTGAAAGAGAAGGTGTATACTCCTAGGGTGGAACAGGCATGTGGGGAAGGAGAGTCTGTGGGCAATGAGTATGAGTGGTTCTTGGGAGAGAATTCCTTCCTCGTGATTGTGTGTTTTTCCCTGTAACCTCATCCTAGCCTAGAATTCCTTGCCTTGGGGTGGAGCTTAGTCCCAGCTCGGGGGTGACCCACTATTGAGCTTGATGAGCAGTGTGGTCTAAAGCTGGGAGGTTCATGGAAGGCCTGCACCTGGTTGGTGGAACTACCACTGTATCAAAGATAAGTACCAGATGATGTTTCAATTATGTTTCTGCATGTCTGTGTATTTATAATTATCATGTATTTTGTTGTGCATATGAATTAATGCTAATGCCATGTTTTAAAATTATGTTAGCAGTAATTATTAGGCTTACTCTTAGTTTTAAATATGTTTCATTTCTTAAATGCATGTTGTTTATATAATCAAGTGTGAGTATTGTTATTCTGCATAGTAATGTTGGCCCGACCATAGGGTTGATGGTAGGGAGCGTTACATTATGGTATCAGAGCGTTGCAATAGTAACAAAAGGGGGTTACACTCCAACCCCCTTGTTTCTCAGGATACAACCTGAGGGAAGCTCCAACTCCCCTATTCTCTGGCTACAACCATAAAGAGGCTACAACCCCCTATGTTCTCTAGCTACAACATGAAGGTGGCTACAACCACCTGTCCTTGCCCCATCCAATCACCCTGAAGTAGAAGTATAATGATGGAACCACTGTCACACTATGATTGTGAGATATACTGTTGTAAACTTGTACCAATAAAACTGAGTCATGCATCAACCATGCATCAACCCGTACCTCAACCTGTAATCAACCTGTACCATAAACAAGTGCATCAACCATGCACCAACCTGTACCAAACAACCTATAATCAACCTATACCATAATCAAGTGCATCCAACCATGTACCAAGTATGTACCAATCATGTGTCAACTACTCATCAATTATGACTCATCAATATGTACCAACATCATCAACTATACACCTCATGTATGTTCCAACTCATAAACTACTTGTCTCAACCATGTACCCAACATATACCTTAACCAAAATCCCTCATCAATTTCATCATCCAAATATGATTTGTAACTCTGTAATATACCTGGTGTATATGATCACATACCTTCAAACCTTCCTTAACTTTCACAACAAGAGACTAGCATTTTCATCAAACTTTTCTTTAGTCTCACATGACTAGTTTGGGATTAGTCAACAACTCTGACTTGAAATAATCATAACTATGTACCTGTAATGAATAAAGATATGAAAATAGTAAGCAATGTTATTCAGTTTATTTTATGCAATTCCTCTAGGTGCCACTACTTGGAACCTCTTAGAAAAGGAGTTATAGAAAAAAGGACATACCTTGTTGAATTCTGACTTATTCTAGAGAGTGACCTTGTAGAGTGTGCCCGCACAGAATATTTGTTGAATGGATCTGAAAATTTTACACATAATACTAAAGAATTTACTATAACCAACACATTTGGTCTTACTGAATTTGGATCTGTTATGAATAAGTTATGACGTTTTTATATGAAACACATGTTTTAGACTAGTTTCAGGACTAGCCACAAACCCTATTTTCCACGAAGTGTAACTCCAAAAATACAACGACCCGCAAGTTGAAATTTTTACCACAAATACTTGGATATGTTTCCTCAGTGGCCTATCAATTTCACAGTCTAAGTTATTCTATAAAAAAAATTATTGCGAAAATGGTGAGATGACTTGTAAATAACATACCTTTGAAAGCATCATCAAAAGAATTTATCCTCCCTTGAATTCCGGTCTTCTTTTCCTCACCTTACCTCTAAAATTCAGCTTAGATATTCTTTGGCTAACTCAGTCACCTATAGATATTCAATATTCTCAAGTGTGATATAAAATGAGAGAGCCTTGCCTCTTATTTATACTCTCCAAGTAGTTTCTTTAGAAGCATCTTCTAGGTCACTTTGCCCACTTTCCTTATTTTAGGGTTAACCCACTTCTAATTTATACATTAAATTTATTATTTAAATAATATCTTTTGTATTCACTTTGAATTATAGTACACTCATCACTTCACTTTATT
>SNQJ01S0300053.1:0-10383 GCA_010110895.2 Picea sitchensis
TTAAAAGGAGACCCGTTTAAGGAACGTTCTTCTGGACCAGTTTAACGAGTGTGAAGAAACAAGGTCACTCGGCAATCTTTTCATCTTTAAGGAGTCTGAAGTCTGTTATCCTTGCGACAACCATTTCACCTTTCTGAAGTCTGTTTCCCCATCCTTTTTGGTTGGTGTACCTGGTTATCTTGGAGCGAGATTGAAGAAGCAGGTTGTCAGGCTCGGGAGAAGTTCTATGAGTGAGAGAAATTCTAGGGATTGATTTCCGTAGGTGCTAAACTACAGCTACAATGCTCTAAGACTTCCGGTCTGACCTGTTGCTGAAGCCCTGGAAGGGAAGTGGGGCAGCCGAGGGACTATTGAGCAGAGAAGGGGCACACTTCCTTGGGTGGGATAGGAATGTGGGGAATGAGAGGCTGTAGGCTATTAGTTGAGTGAGAAACTGAGACAAATTATTTCCTATTGTCCATGAGCCTTAGCCTAGATAAGAATCACTTTACCCTGGGTGGAGTTCAGTCCCAACTCGGGGGTGATTCACTGTTGAGAGTGATGAATAGTGTAGTCTATGGATGGGAGGTTCGTGGACGGTCTGTAAGTAGTTGGTGAAAATATTTATAAGATAAGTACAAATTGTATGATATATGGATATGATGTTTTGTTATTTACATGCCTATGTTACGATTTTATCATATATGTGACTATGATTTCTTGTGTGCTTATGGGTAATTTCCTGTAAATGATGCATATCAGTAATTGTTGTTATTTTAATATAAAAGTCGTATGTTACAAAAAGTAATTGTTTGTTTATGTTTAGATGTAAAGCTTCCACGAGCATGATATATGTATATGTTTTAGTTGCATGCAGTCTAAAGAGTAAATTTAGGTGGCATTGCTTAGTTGACTATTGGGTATGCTATTGTATGTTCCGCAGTATGGGAATGAAAGTGTTCCCTAGAGTAGCATGGCCCGACATGATGGTTGGGAATGTTACTGACTGGCGTCAGAGCATGAGTGGTTTCTCTAGAGTGGTGTACCCTGACCTCAGGTTGGTCAGGGGGGATCGTTACACATCTTGTTCCTTCTTTAGTGTCATAAACCTCTTCTTGTCACCTGTCATGTGCTTCGAGCAACCACTATCAACATACAACCCACTTTTCTTGTGTTGATCTTGTAAAGCAAGCGGGCATTATTTAGTGTTGAATTGATCTTGTTTCCTTCTCTATATCCTTTGTGGTTCCTGTTTGATATTTTTCTTTGGTTCCCTTGGAGGAATAATCAGTATACAATCTTTGGCCATGTGTCCAAAGTTTTTGCACTTGTAACACTCTACTTCATTGCTTAATGTACCAAAACTATTGTGACTTATGTTCTGTGCTTCATGTGAATATCTAGGATAACTGTTATTTGAATATCCTTCATAGTCACTTTTGTTCTTGGCATAGGATTTTTATAGCAAGATTTGCCTCACCCTATGCAATCTTGCACAAAGGGACTTTTTCCATTTACCTATGCAGACTTGAAGTCCCTTTTTTTAAACATCAGAGCTAAAAACATGATTTTTCCACTTATACGTGCCCTACCTATATTACAACACGTGTATACACAGGTTTCACCACTACATCCCGTGTACATCGAGAAACGTGCCCAAAATTAAAAAAATGGTGTCGGGTTTCCATGTCACGTCACAAGATCAATGATCTTTGACTTTCCATATACTGGAAACATTCCGAATCGACCCTTTAGTTCCACTTGAAGGCTATAAATTGGCCAAATACAAGCTATGGAAAAGGGGAGAAATAATTCAACTTTGAGAGCAAAGTTACTCTGGAGAAATTATTCACTTCACATTGAATGTGCATCCCTTTGTCCTTTAAGTCTGAACACATTTTTCAACCCCAAATATCTTCCCTTATTGATTGATAACTTCATTGTCTCTCTTATATGAGATTGCCTTTGGTGGAGGATTGAAGTGGTGGAGGCCCAATTGGAAGGAACTTAGTTTCTCAGTTCCGAACCATGCCAACACAGAAGTTTGTAACTCATTCACTTCTGCTGATTATATCTTAATAGAAATACTCTTTTCTCATCCAATTAATATCTTGCAAATATTTGAATTATTATTCCATGGGTGTATTTGTTATGAATGTTGATGGATTATGCTATTGAATGTGCATTATATATTATCACCATATGCTTGAATTTCTTGGTTGTTGAGGACTAGTTAAAGCCATATTGCTTTGGGTCAAGTGCTCAACGATGGACTTCATCGAACGTCTGGACGAGGTAGGCCTCTTATCTTGTCTTGTTAGCATATTTGTTTATATAACATACTTGAGATTAGATTTTTTTTTTGCTGTCATTTCAATCTGTTGTGTTTTACCCCTAGCGATAGAGAGATTTTCCTATTAACATAATTGGCGACAATACTAGGGAAATAATCTTATTTTTTTGGGTTTGAAGTGTTTTTCTCCTTAGATTTCTCTCGTTCATATTGAGTTTCTTGTCGTATGATTTCTTGATAGCCTCTATTCACTATGAGTCTGAGTTTCTTAGCCTTCTCCTTATCCTAGCTGTGTTTTGACACATATACACGGGTTTTTGCTTGACAATCTTGTAGATACGCATGCTGTACTTTTGCAAGCTGCGTACATACACACTTTTCCCTTGAACAATCATGTACATCGACCTTTGTTGCTTGATTGATGGGTTTGGTGGTTGATGGGTAGGTTTTGATGATTGCTGAGTCTTGTTGGGTCTCTGTGGTGACTGTAAAATGTCTGTGGAATGACAAGAAACCTGTCTTTGGTTGAATTTTTGGACGGTGCCTTTATCATCATCTTTTCATTTTGATTGTCCTTGAACCTTGGGCTTAGTGTTTTTCTCCTAGATATCCTACTTGGGTTGTCTCTGTTTATACATAGTAGATTCTTTATATCAATCTACTATTCAGTCCTTCCATTTTCATTCTATTATATTGAAAATACAAAAATAATAGTCATTTTACATTGATTGGAATTTTGATCTCTTGAGTCTTTCTCATTTAGCTTAGTGCATGCAAAGAAAGATTGCATTTTATTTAGAATTGCAGAATTGAATTGAAAATTGCATTTTTGAAAAGCATATCATTTATTGGAAATTGAAGTTAGGACTTTGCATTGTATTCATATTCATTTATTTAACTTGATGAGTCATAACATCACTAATTTCACAACCGCACCGTTTGAGTAAGAAAGGACATTAAAATTAACGCTATAATTTAAAATTGATTAGTAATGATTTTATTTTCTAGGGTACACAAACTAGCTTAGGATTTAGAGCCTTGGAATAAGATTTTGTGAGTAAAATTCTCCAAGGATATTAAATCAACATATGTGTCTGACTAAGGGAGTGGAGAAATCCATTGTATAATCAGTAATATCGGGAGGCGCTTCTTACACTGGAGTTAAGCACAAGGCACGCGAGGTTGGATGAAGGGATATTCCCCCGATACCTTCTTAGTGTCAGATATATTTCTGGGGATATATTCATATATGGGGATCTTGCTAGTGCCCTTACCTTTGTGAGAGACAATGCTTTCAAGGTTTCAAGCTTTGCTACCCTTCCCATACGGTGGACTTGACTTACGACTATTTTCATGTGCATCGGTTATACCGTGTTTACTTACTTGCTTGACTTAGGTACCACATAGGTTACTTGCAAGGGTTATTTTGTAGGTACCCTGGGTCAGATAAGGTTCATAAAACACACAACCTTTATGGAAGATTACCTCTCTGGGGGGATCTAACTGACTGGTTGTTAATCCCATGAGGGCCCTTATAATTGATTCTATTTCCTCCAATCTTTAGCAACAGAGTCTTAGGCCCCTCTTGGATGAGGCATACCTACTTTAGAGAGGGAGGTCCCTTTCGACCACTTTATCATGTTTGTGTGCATATTGATCATTTGATTATTTTTATTATGCTCTTTGATTACTAGTTGGATTTAGGATTTGTTTTTTGAATCTTGAATCTTGAGTCGTCATGGAGCCAGACCAACTTCCCCGCATGTCTTGTCGCTTGTTACATTTACCACCGCATTTTGAGTATTTTCCTTCTAAAATTCATAGAGTTATTAAACATGGTACACACACCTCCACTTATCAGACTTGTGATTCTACAAGAATGAGTACTGAATCGAGTCATCAAGATACTAGGATCCCTTCGACTCCCACACCTACTATAGTTAATGGTATCCCTTCGACTCCTCCAAACACAATGGTTGTAGTGCCGGAGGCACCTATTATCACCACTACCCATCCTATAGTGAATACTCAACCTATATCCATGAACCCTTTTGGGTCTCTTGGCCATTCATTGAGCTATAATGTTCATTCCATCCCGATGGCCTCTAGTCCTTTTTCCTATGGTATGCTGAATTTTACATCACAGTTTTCAAACTCCATCCCAATCACTGGCCCTAATTCTAGCATTGGACTCGGGGGCACAACTCCTCCTTATACTCCATTCTCATTTGGTGGCACTCATCTCCCTCAAACGACTCCTACCGTGGGAGGATTTCCTCCTTTTAATCCCAGGTCTAATCCTGTTGCTTCTGGATGGAGTAACCAACCTGGCGGACAATCTTCTACTCAATTTCCATCCTTTACACTCACCCCGTTAGTTCCGATCCTTACCAACATGTTTGTCATGACAAATCCACCTTTATCCTCCAGATTCACACCCAGAGGAGGTCAGTTTCACACCTTGGGAAACCCCCAACCCGGGTCCACTCTGGCTGGGGGCAGTTTTTATAACCCTCATTAGAACATTCCTACTAGATTGATGCCCAACCAACCCCTAATGAATCATCCTGGAGGAGGGTATTACAATCCAGGAAAGGGCCATTGTGCTTACCAAAACCTTGGATGGTTTGCAATTTTCCAACCACAATATTTACAGGGAGCTTGGGGCCAAATGCCGCAACCTCGTCTCCCTTTTCTGGCCACACTAAATATGCTAGACTTGTGTTGATGAACAACCCTATGTGTCATGATCCTACATGGCCCCCCATTCCCACCAAGCTTCCTTTAGATATTACAAAATTGAAAGGCAAGAATGGAGAGGATCCTGGTGATCACGTTACCACCTTTCACCTATGGTGCTCTTTGAATTCCCTTAATGACGATTCCATTTGGTTAATATTGTTTCAACGCACCCTCATAGGGGTTGCCGTGAATTGGTATATTGAGCTACCTAGGGGGGCATACGATACCTTAGGTCATATGGTTTTAGTATTCCTTAACCAATTCCAATTGTCAGTTCGTTACAATGTTGGCCTAGAAATTCTGTCGACCTTATGCCAGAACAAAGCCACTCATATATCTGATCACGTCCATGAGTGGCGTAGATGGAATAGGTTGATAAAGACCTGCATACCCCCAGAATTCCTGCTAGAGTGGTTCCTTAAATCTCTACAACCTCCCATTTTGAAGGATGCTGCTACATTCGGGGTTACATATGAGGAAGAAACGATTTTTAAAGCCCAACAACTAGATATTATATATGCTCAGTATGGGATGTTATACGAGATTCTTCCTGATGCACCGAGGTCAAACTAAGACCCTAGAGAAAATCTCGAGCCTCATGCCGATGGCATTGTAGGCTCCACAAATGTGAAATCTGCAGACTCTGTGTCAAGCCATTTGAAAAAGTTGTCTCTAAACCAGTATGCAGGAGGGAAAACTTCATCCGTGTCTTCCAATCCCACTCAGTCGATGTATGTACATTCCGTGCAATTGTCGTCTGACCCTACATCTAACTTCACAATAAATAAATTTGTTTGATCATAAAACATGTAGTAAGTGTATTTAACACTCAATTTACATTATATGTAAAGTAGATCACAATTACAACATAAAGATTTTAATGTGTAATTTTTTTTAATATTATAAGGATTTAGTCTAAATAAAATATAACATATATTTGTATTTCATGGATTACAATTACAATTATATAGATATTTTTGATTTATACAATTATAATTATATATTAATGATATGTAAACCACCATGGATATTCCATTGGTACAATTTGTTATAAAAAATCTTTCAATATTCTAAAATCTTAGATCATGCAAATTATTTTTTTAGATTCCAGAATAATTATTACTAACTTAGTGCTTGAATTTACTAAATAACTAAAATTGAAATTAAAGAACAAACAAATAAACAAACCATCCACAACATTGAACACAACATGTATCCTAGGAAACCTGATATGGGGGAAAACTGTTGGAATACTGAGGAGGGGGGGGTGAATCAATATGAAAAATTTATTATCACTTTTAACCATGATAAGTAATCATTAACATCATCAAAAATATATCATAAATATATCATGAGCATTATAAATCAATAGAGCATAATAGACATCCACAAGAACATAGTACATCATAATTTATGTGGAAACCCAAATGGGAGAAAACCACATAATTATTTTCTTATATGTAAGAAGAAATACATTCATTGAAAGCACCAAATTCCCAATTATCCAGCTACAATTGGTAGGAGGATATGACCCCCTATTTACAATCTTCAGCCTGAAGGAAGCTACAACTCCTTGAATTTTCTAGCTCCAACCAGAAGGAGGCTACAACCTCCTGATTCTCAGGCTCCAACCTAAAGGAAGATTTCACTTCCTATTTTCTCCAACACCAACCAAAAGGAGGCTACAACCCACTTTCCTTTCCCCATCCTTCCGCCCTAAAATATAAGTGTAGACCAAATGTCACTACCAAAACCACTTCCATTGTCACTACCACTATCACTTCCACTGTTACTGTCACTATCACTGCCACTGTTACTGTCACTATCACATCAAATTGTAACCTGTCAATGTCACTGTGCCATCAACCTGTAACCTATACCATATCATCCATCAACTATGTACCAACATATGCATCAATGTATAAACCATACTATATCTGAAATATAAATACCAAAACATGAATGATGAGTAGCTAATCATGTACCATGTACTAGAGCATCGATCACATATAAAATATTTACCATATACCATAACATCAATGATGTATACACTTGTACCATATCATTAATGAAGTTCCTCAAAGAACCAAAGAATGTGCCTCATTGGCGCAAACCCCACCCCTCCTTAATGGGGTTGCACGACATCCCAGTCTAGGATCGTTCAAGTCGTCGAATTGAATGGTTCGTCGGGATCCTGATGGAACCATTTTCAACTTGACACATGCCATTTTTTACTTCCTAGGCACCCACAATGTGGCACCTGCGGACCCTCTCCTTAGTGCTTTTCAACTTCGACGCCAACGCTGCTAGCTCTTTGTGCTAGGATTCCCTCTTCGATGTGACCACATACTGTAGCTGTGGGTCAACTCCCTTCGTGACCCCGCACTTCATTACTTTCATGATCTTCTATCTCCTTTCCCCAATCTCTGAATCGACGAACTCTTCGGGACCAGATCTACGGTCCACGTTCCTCCTGCAATCAACGATTGTGATTGAATTGCGAGTGCAGACTTCACGAGTCTTGTCTCCTCTCGACTCTAATTATTCTGATTGTGAATCAATGATAAGCTGATCCCTTGCCACGTTCCCTTCTATATCCAACAGTCTGGATTTTAAATCGCTCTTGATGACTTCACGAAGATCCTTTGCTTGCTCCCGACAAACCTTCCGAAGGTCCTGCTCCCAAACCTCTCGATATTCTACCACATGTCCTTTCTTTGATGATGGGTGGTTCCTCCGTCTTTAGGACTTCCACAAGTCCTCAAATCCTTTGCACACTTAGCACAAATCCCCTTTTGAGACTTAGGCTATTCTCGAAGGCTTTCTGCACTCCTTGCAGGAATCTATGCAACTCTCCCACGACTTTTCTTGGCTTGAAGACCTCCAAGGTTCCAAGTTCTTCTACGAGATTTGCGTTCCCTCCTTGCAGTTACTCACCCTTCCTCCTGAGATTATAAGGTGAACTCAAAACACCTTAGGCGCACTCCTTGCACTTGGCTCAGTTTTTCGATGACTTCTCCCTCAGCCTTATGGAAAGGTTTAAGGCATCTTCTTTCCTTTGTCATTGCACTTATTGTAAAGCCTTCCTTCACCAAAATGTTCAGCAATTCTGGGATTCTCCAACACCTTCAACCATTTTTTTCCTGGGTATGCTCATGCAAGCTCGATGCCCTCCCGACAGAGTATTCCAGAGTGTTTCGTAACTCTAGACTATGCTTCTCTCCACACAATATTTCTTTTCAAGGGACTTGACCACCTTGAAATTTCTCCCTGAGTCTGTAAATAAATCTAGTGTGCCCTCCTGGTAGCTTCTCTTCTGACTCCACTGAATTTAGATACGCACCCCTGGCATTGGCTTACAGAGTCTCGTCTCTCTGTCGTGCACTCCTTGCACTTAGCCTAGAGAACCAGACTTAACTCAACACACTCATGGATAGAAAATTGTATCTCTTTCCCTTTAGACGATTTCTAGCATTCATCTACAATTTAGAAACCTGTAAAATACATTCATAACACAACATCCATTGAACAAAAATGTAAAACAAGAAAAAATGTCATTTTATATTAATGGTGGAATGAAAAAGTACAATGGTGGATTCCAAGCTTCAACTAAGTCTCGGCTCTCATCAACCTTCTCCTATCCAACCTACCTAACTCTATCTTAGCTAAAACCCTTATTGTCTAACCTCTACATTGCAACAAATTCAAAGATTTATACAAGAGTGTCTCTATGAGCTTCCCTCGTAAGCTAATTAAGTGGTATCAAATCACCCTTGAAACACCTATCAAATGGATAGATTACAATGATGGAAATATGTTCCAAATCAGATGCAGATCCCTTCTGCCAGCAACCTATTAATGGAAACCTTATCTCCATCTTGTGCGAAAACACGATTTGGCTCTTTTAGCTTGTCTCCAATTAATGTCTGGATCATGTCTTGGATTCTCGAGGGAAAAATGAGAGGGTGGTGCCTCTCCTTCCTTGAATACGCACCACACGTGTTAATTAGCTGGCGCGTGCTGAGATGGAGCGATGCTCCTACATCATACTCCACAGGGGAAAAACTCATGAGCTCCTGCTCATGAGATTTCCAGCATGGCTGAAATCCACCTAGATCCCAAAATTCTCCTAGAGATGTCTCTCGGCTCCTCTACTTTGCCACTGCTGCTCCTGCATCATCCCCGCTGCTTGTGCAGGTTTTCTGTCATCCATCTTCCTCTTGCTAACCAATTCCTCTGTCGACTCCGACATCAACTTTCTTATCTCCTCGATCACCTTGTCCATCTTATCTATCGGATGGTTCTTCTATTGTAGTCTAGCTTGCTGCACTCACTCCTTGTTGATGGGAGAATCACACTAATTTTCGAAGAAATATTCTTCCTTTTTGGCCTGTTATCGCACAATTTGTAGGAAGGGTTTAGGTTAGCTTGATTCAAGGCTTCAAACTGGTGTAACATGAACTTCCCCACCCACTGTCACCTCGATGGGGAGCTCTTTCTATTTAGGATGGCTAATCCAAGGGAGACGTCCCTAGTAATCTGGGTTTCTAAAAGGGCTAAAGGGCTAATGGATCAAGATAAGGATTCCCTTTCACAGATTACTGCCAAGAAGGAGATAGTCAAAGAATATATTCCACTGATAAGGCAACCTGTTTGCGAGACAAGACAAATAAAACTAAAACGTGCTGCAGTGGTTAGTACTTCAAATTAATGACTATCTTCAAGATATATATGAGCAATGATCAGATATAATTGTTGACGAAGTCAATGATTACTAGAAAAATGAATTATATCACTTCTTCAATAAATACATAAGAGATATGGGCATTCAATGTACACAATTAGTCCTTGTTATATCACAATGCAAATCTTCTCATACATATATATTGTTGCTGCGTCACAATGCAGAATTAGGGTGACGTCAACCCTAACAATAGGTCAAAACTGAAAGACAATGAGTGAAACGTTTTCTCAAATAAGCTTATGAATGCAATAAATGACTCAAAGTCTATCAGATAAGGTGATAAAGGTCACAACGTTTTATGCCAAAACAAGAGATCAAGAAGTGTGATGTCACCTATATTATTTCTGTTTTAGGGTTAGGGTTAGCTAGCCAAGAGGTAGACGTTTTGACTAAATCAACCACTGAAAGTACTCAAATCCTCTATGGCTACAAAGAGATGACTAAGCCACAATTTTTAGTCCAAGCAAAGATTTAATTAGGGCAAGACGTCATCATCAAGCTAGGGTTAGTCTAGATGCTAGGTTAGTTTAGGGTTTCAAATTAAAGAGTTTTGAAAGAGAGTTTAAGCACAAACAAGCTCAAAGTTATACTTCTAGACTAGTGCCTTGGGTTAATGGAGTCAAAT
>SNQJ01S0300055.1:0-10383 GCA_010110895.2 Picea sitchensis
TGGGTTATTTGACTTCAATTTTGGGGTTCTTTGAGGCTTCATGCCAAGAGGGTGTGACAGAATGTTGCGGGTTCTGAAAGTTAGTGCATATATTCACTCCTAAATTCTGTGGAATTTTGGCAAGGATGTGCCAGGAGGGTGCACCAACTAAAGTCATTTCCTCAAGGAGAAACCTCAAGGTTTCTAAACACCTTGGAGGAGGGACTGTGCAGAGGAGGACACAACAAAAGACTGAATCACTAAGGGATTTTGTAGAGCTCTGCCAGGAGGGCATCGAGTAGGTGCAGATAGTGCACAGGAGAACTCTATTGTAAGTTCAAAGGGAAACCATAATCATTGAGGATTCTGTAGAAGCTCTGCCAGGAGGATATTGAGAAGGTGCATAGAAGGAATAAAGAAGATAGAATTTCTGAGAATTTTTTAAGGCTCTGTCGAGAGGGCATCGAGCTCTATTTCGAGTTCATTGAAACGACATAACCACTGAGGATTCTAGAAACTCTGTCAGGTGGTAATTGAGTTGGTACAAGAGGGCACAGAAGGAACTCTTGTCTGAGTTCAGAGAGAAGAGAAGGGTCAAGGGAGGACCTTCACAAGGTTACTGAACACCCTATAGGCTTAACAAGGAGTTCTTGAGCAGGAAGTGGCTAGAGGTCATTTCCATCCTTTCAAGGATAGAAAGGGACAGAGGATGAAGACCTGTGCAAGGAATGCACCAGGCCAACACTTGAGTGAAGTGTTGAGAGATAGCCATCTGAAGGCTTGTCAAGCATAGGAGCAGGGCACGAAAAATATCAGGACATATAAAACCTTTGCGTGTAGAGACTCTGCAATGAGTGCATAGGCCGAGAATCTCTTAGAGGTTTAGCATTGACAAAGCTCAGGAGGAACAACACATTTGTGTGCAGAGTGATAGATGCAAGGAGTGCAGAGGTCGGGGAAAGCTTTCAAGGGTTCACAGTCCTGAAGCTAGGAGGAGGAGCAGCCTAAGAATGCAGGCGAGATCAAGGTTGTAGGCTCGCAAGGAGAAGCAAAGGACGAGACCTTTGATACTTCATAAATCTTTGAAGGAGAAGGAAGGAGCAAAAGCTCAGGAGGGAGAAATAGTAGCCCTTAGATTGGCACTGGGAGGAAAGATATAGACCATTGAAATCTACGTCTAGACAGTAGGAGGAGGTCGCACAGGAGATTTGTTGAAACAGACGGTGGAGACACTTTGGGGAGAAGTGACGAGTTGTTGTGGGCCATCGGATCCAGAAAATGTGTGCAAGTTTTAAACCTCGTGACTGCAGAAGGAGGGCACCAAGTCGTTGGCCAGAATTCTCTGGGAATCTACACATAAGAGTAGAGGTGGGTGGTCAAAATTCTCTATGGATAACTCGCGAAATCGCGAGGACCGTAGGATCAAAGGAAGAAGCAAGGTGGTTAGAGGCCGGTGAAACCTATCACCTCAGGATCCAGGATCAACGTGAGTCGTTGGATCATATCATGGATTTGGGGTTCGAGAGTTTGGAGAAGGTAGACCAAACTCTTGATTTCATGAAGCTCCGAGTAAGCGAGGAGCAGAGACAGTCGTTGGATCCAGGTCACGGGAAGACCGTTGGATCAAAACCTTCAATATATCACGTATTGGGGTTCAAAGGTTGTGGTAATGTTTTTTCGACTACAGAAGTCGCAAAGTGCCAAGGACCGAGGTCTCAGGCGAACACATGGTGCATCCATCAAGTGGGGACCACATGGTTGACAGGTGGACACTCATCGCCTGGAAGAGAGTCAACACCCTTTTGACTTCTCATGCTTTAGGTTCTCATTAGAAAGGAGCACAAAGGTTCAACAAACCAAGTTATGAAGTGGCGAGTCACGAGAAGTGATGAAGGAGTCAAGTCTTCTCGGACTTTCGTGTCTCGACATTTTGTAAAAGAAGGGCCCGGAGGTTCAACCCTTCAACTCGCAAACTCACGAGTTATGAGTGAAGTTAGTGCTTAGATATAACCGATGGTTATGCATGGAGGGTGCTAACAAGGAGGAGCCATATCCCATCGTATCTCAGGTATCGGAGATTTGGAGAAAGAGGAGTCGAGAGCTTCAACTCACGAACTCGCGAGGTCGCGAGTAAAGGTGTTTGTGTTAAGGCCTTGGTCAAAGCGTTGTGGTCACTTGGAGGAGGTGAAGCTCACACCTTGTGCATGTTCTCTCAAGTGATGTTTCCAAAGGACCTGCGGATTGAATTCTAAAGGTTCCAGCAGGGAACTAAAGGAGTGCTTCGGCTCAGGTGAAAAGAGAACGATCCTAAGACCGGGAGGTCGCATAGAGCCTGTTGAGGCAGGGGGTGTTGTACCACAATATGATTACATCATGACACAACAAGAATCCTTCCATGTGAATTTTTTCGAGCCTAGAGAAGGTAATCTCAGTGGTTTTTCATGTTTAGAGAATCTGAAAAACACTAAAAGAAGACTCTTGAGTGTTCATTTTTTGTAATTAGTCTAGTCAGTTCAAAAAAGGGTTAAACTTATACTGAAAGTACATCTATTTAAAACCATTTTAAAAAGTGTGATAGAGAGAATATCACTCGAATATGTTTTCAATTTTAAGGACTCTAAAAAGATCTTATCTATTGACTCACAACCTTTTTCAAAATTTAGTCTGCTTAGCTCGAAAAAGTATAAAACATAACTTAGGAGAACTCTGATGGTGAGACATGTCTCCCGAGGTGTACATTTTTCCTCAATAATCTATTGGTCGGAAAAAGGGTTAAACTTATGCCAAATAGATATTCATTTTGGACCAATTAATGAGTGTGAAAGGAACAAGGTCACTCGACAATATTTTCATATTTAGGGAGTATGAAAATAGATTAACTATGGACTCCAAGGGGGTTCCCTTTTTGTATGTAATCTCCAAGGAACGAAAAACAGATAAAACAATACAAGGGATAATGGCTCTCTTTTGCAAATTTAGTCCCTTATTCTGGAAAAAGGGTTAAACTTATTCCTGAGAATACTCTCCTAGCGAAAAATAGCTCCTACGGTGTACCTTTTTTGTAAAAATATCCATCCGAACTGAAAAAGGGGTAAACTATCGCTGGATAGATGTGCCTTCAAATTTTATCTTGACGAGCATGAAGGGAAACAATATTACTAGGAAATATTTTCAATTTTAGAGATTCTGAAAAGGGCTTAAATAAGACTCCATGGGGGCTTATTTTATTAAGTAATCTGAATGAGATTGAAAATAATAAATAAATTCTCATTAGATGTTTCTTTCAAAGTTTAAGCAAGCTTGAAAGACAACAAACCATGCTCTTAGGGAGTCTCTCGGGTATAGGCCAGAAAAAGATGAAGAAGAATGAGGATTCAACATAAAGTCATGGTGGGACTAAAATGACCCTCAAGCCTATGGAATAATCACAACATGGTCAAAAAAATGCAACAAAGAATCTACCTAGGGAATCCATGTAGAGGGAGGCTCTACCACCTAACCACAAAACTTATAAATAAACATAGAATTTTTTGTATCTCACTTCAGTGGGGTTAATCCTAAGGCCAAATGAATTAGAAAACGGATAATGAAAAAATGAAAGTAGGGAAAAACCTAACCTATATGCCAGTTTCGAGGCTAATACCTCTCAGAATGGACTGATACGATGAATAAATGTCAAATAAAAATGTCTCTAATATCTTTCATATAAGTTCAATAACACTCATACAAAAGTTACTAAATCCAATATGGATAGAAACTTCATAAAATAAGAGGTGGTACTGAAAGAATAGTTGAAAACAAAAAAATTGGACTGTACAATATGGTACAAGGCACCGCAAAACCTTAGAGATCATGCATAGTATTGCTTCATGTAGATCCCGTTGTTAGGCTCTGACCAAGAGTCTCTTCGATAATCAACCTAGAAAGTATCCTGAAATGGAATAAAACATAAACCATGGTGTAATTATTCCAACGATATAGAAATTGTAATCATGGCTTAAAGGAGAGCCTCATTCGAAGGAAATTCAATATCTAATTAATCACATAAACAAGGAGGGTCGATAGTCTCAAAGACTGAAGCAAACTGACCATATTACATATGATGATGGAGGTTCAGGTTGGGACTGGTAGAGTCCATCAACAAAGAATCACAAGAATGAGGGATTGAGGATATACAAATAATGAGATCAGACTGAAAAGGAGACTCAATACCACTCGAACTAAGAGGGGGAAGCAAGGGCTCCCGTGCCCACATTGGATAAAAAAAATGATCAATTGCTAATATCATGTCTCAATAAGGAAAACATGATTTCATAGGTTCTTTCTCAGAAGATATTGAACATTGAGGATAAGACGATGCATAGTTTATCCATGATGACGTAAAGTCTACATGAACACTAGGAACATATAATGGGGAATCTTGAACTAACACCAAATTAGGATGGTGATTATCATATTCCAGCTAGTCAATAATGATAGTGCTTGCATTGTGAGGGAAATGCATCTCCCGGAAGAGCGTAGACACCACAACATTCATAACATATACATAATCATGCTCGAGATCAATATTTAAATCTAACGGGCCTTGAAACACTATAACATCGACAAGGACTATATTCCCACCTAACAAGATAAGAAACCGAGGAAGAATCCCCAATTATTAACTAGGATGTCTATCAAAATCCAACATCTCATGAGAAGGAGAAACAAGTTTGGGAGAACCCAAAGCTTTCCATGCCGAGGAGGATAAAATATTTGTGGAGGCTCCTTCATCAACAATACATCGGTAATTTTTTTTTGAATTAACTTCAACCTTTATTTGAAAAGGTGTAGAAGAAGGAAGGTGAAGCTCAACAAGGTCATTCCAATCAAATAAAATCATCCTAGAACTTGGAGGGGGTGCGCTCAAAGTGAGTGAAATTCCCCCTTGTTCTGAAAGTAAGGAACTAAAAATTCTAAAAACATATTTGGTGGACACATCACTCTCCAAGAGAAAAGTGGGATCAACTGATGATTGCATTAGTGTTACCACTTTGGTAGACTTGACACTCTCCAAGGGAATATTGGGATCAACAGAAGATTTCATTAGCGTGATCACTTTGTTAGACTCGACACTCTCCAAGAGAAGAGTGGGATCAACCAAATATTGTATCGACATGACCACTTCCTCAACCACTGGCTAAATAGGATGCGATACAACATGGTTTGAAGGCACATCACCCCCAAAAGAGGAGTGGGATTAGACAAAGGTTTCATCAACATGACCACTTCCTCTACCACTGGTTGAATAGGCTGGGAGAGAACATGGTATGAAGTAGAATCACCCCCCAAAAGAGGAGTGGTATTGACTGAAGATTGCATTCGCATGACCACTTCATGAACCAAAGGATGAATAGATTGCAAGGAAAATGAACAAGACTCAGAATCATAAGAGCTTGTAGACATGGACCATAATCTTCATCCCTCTAAAATTCCAGGGCACATATGAGTAAGGTGATATCCCGTGCAAAGATTACAAGGGAACTTAGGATTATGTCCTATCCGTCTAGGTTTCTTAATAGAATCAATGCCCCCAACATGACTAGAAGTGGTCAATTTCTTATCCTCAACCTGACTCGTAGAGGTTTTTGACAACTCTCCAACATTACTAGAAGAGGTTGGTTGTTGAACTCTAGTATGAATATCAGGGACTAGGTTCATTCCCCTACCATGAATTGCAATGGTTGGTTTCACATCTCCAACATGATTTTCATAGGTTGGTGATTGGTCAATAACATGACTCGCAGAGGCTACAAACCTATCGCTAGTATTACTAGGAGTGACTAGAATTTTTCCCCAATCACAACTTATAAAGGATGGGTGATTTCTCCTAGCATGACTTGTAGATACTGGGTGCTAGTATTCAACGTGACTTGTATAGGTTGACAACCTATATCCAACATGAATCACACAAGTTTTTTATTTCTTCTTCTTATTTTTCCTCTTTCTATTTCGTTTAGAATTTCGGTTACTAGTAGCTAGACTTTCACTAGAGAAGGTAGAAGGAGGAGGAGAAGAGTTTGTTGATGAAGTAACACTAACATGATTTCCATGACATAAGGGGATTAAATGAGAAGCATCAATAGAATTCAAGACATTTGTAATGGTACCCAACCAAACAGATAGTCCCAAATTCAACCTAGGAATGTACAAAGTGGTGATCAAAGGGACACCAACATTTCTGAAGAAAGGAAAAGCACAAGAATCCTCATGTGAAGGGGTTCCTTCGTTGGTATCATCAGGAACTTTGGCCATGGATATATTATGCATAGGTTCTTCCCTTGTGGAATCATTCAAGTCCATAAAAGTATCACACATTTACTCTAGTAAATCAATGGTATAAAATTATATGCCTATAAGGAGGTAGCCCCACATTTCTAATAGGAAGACCAAAAATTCCTCATGACTAGCAAAGTGGGTGGTATACCACCTTAGGTCAGAGACCCAAAGAAAATACAGAATAAATCTCTATGGAAAACTATTGAGCATAGAGCACACCACTAAGAAGAAAATCCTAAAACAATATAAACCAAAAAAACTACCCTTTTGATTATTTTGACCCAGGGATATGAAGTCATGATCATCCCAATCATTCACAAGTGAAAATTACTTTCCAATAGAATAAGTTACCCAAGCCTCCAATTGACATTCCCTTCAAGTGTCACCTAGAGAGTACAAAGTCTTCCTTAGGTACAATGATACACCCCTCACAATCACCTGTGTGTAAACCTATATAATTGAAACTAGGCAAACAAATTGTAATAAACAACCGGGGGGGTACAACTGACTGTCCGGAGAGTGTATGGGAAGGGAAACTAAGCCCGAAGATCCTCCTAAGGCTTGAAACACAACATGGACATAATCACTCTTAGAGTACCTTGGATGGATCCAAGTGTCCCAAAGGTATGAAATGAGTCGGGACAATAAAGCTACAAGATTCACCCCCAATACACACTCTCCCAAATGCTTTTTCAGGATCAGGAGTGGATATCTCCATCACCATCCTCCACGCGACCTCATGTTTGACTCATGTGTTAGAGGAGATTCCCGGATTGAGTAATTACAAGGTGGATTTTCACACCCTAGCACAGACACCTAAGTTAAGTTTTGGAGAGTTTATCTCTCCACACCTAATATAAGTCCCTAGACTAAGCTATTGGTGAACCCTAGAAAAAGTGTTACTAATATATTTTAGATTAGTGCATTCATTTTAGGGGATTTTCTTACTCAAGGAATGAAAGTGCAACATTTGTTGTTTGAGACTCTTTCGGAAAAGAAACTAATTAGAAAACTGGCAAATAAGACTTTACAATAATTCTACAAATTAAAAAGAGTTTCAAGCAAAGAACTTGAACAATCCTTGAAACACAAAGATGCAATATTTTCTCCTTTCCATGCAAAATGTACAGTGCAACATTCAAGTGAAACAAAAGAGAAAATGAAAGAATCTTTTATCTTAGTTTTTCTTTTGAAATTCTTTCAATAGGATAATAAAACACAACCCTATGCTAATTCCTTTTTCTTTTTCTATTAACAATGAAAAGCAAATGCAAATAAAGAAAGAGACCTAAAAAACTAGGTTTTTTATTTTTATTTTCTTCCAATCAAGGTAGAACTAATAAAAGATGCTAAAAGAAACTGCAGAATACATGATGCTTGGAAAAAAAGAGAGATAAGAGAATTTTGTTTTATTTTATTTCGTAAACAATATAATCCTACAAACTGTCTAAACCCAAAACAACAGATGCTTATGGAACTCAGGAAGACCTGGGAACTACAAGTTTCGTGTAGGAAAAGGAAAATATTTTGAAAACATTATCCAAAACCACATAGACTCATGTTGTGCATGGACAGTTTGTGTATGTATGGTGGATATGTATAATGTATAATGTGTATGTATGCGTGTTGCACAGATAATAGGGTGCGTACACCTCTACAAATTTAAAAAAAAAAAAAAAAAAAAAAAACGTTTGGACATAAAAATTGGGCAAGGGAAGTTGTAGGTACCTAGAAGGTGACCAGAGACCAAACCTGACTCATAGCACTCAGAAAACTCAGAAAGAAACTGAAAATCAAATTAAACCAATATCTCCCTCTAATACCCTAGAGAGACTTCCCAGTGGAGTCACCAATTTTTCTATGGGGAGATCCCTCCTAAAATGGGTCCAAGGAATAGGCAGAATGATAACTCCCATGATAAAAAAACATGTCACATTGTCGCATTCATCAAATGTCAGGTTACATTGTGATGTTTATTAAGAGTTTTATCACATGGTGGTGTCCATTTTTGTCATATTGTGGTGTTAATGAAATGATATGTCTCATTGTGAAATTCATTAAGGGCTTTGTCTCCTTGCAACATTCATCGAGGGTTATGTTGGGTTGTGATATTCTTCAATGGTAATTTCAGATTGTGACTTTCATTTTGGCTTACTTTATGTGAATATATTTTGTTTCTTAATGGTTATTTCATATTTTGATGTTCATCTTACCATGTTAATGGCTATGTAACATTATGTAATTCATCAGATGTCATGTCACATTGTGATGTTCATTAACGATTAATAAAATGTGATGTCACATTGTGACATTCATTGAGGGTTATGTTGAATTGCAACCTCCCTTAATGATTATTTTGAATTGTGACATTCATCTTGTCACATTAGTGGCCATGTCACATTCTAGAGTTCATAAAATGTAATGTCACTTTGCAATGTTCATTAAGGATTTTGTCGCATTGCGGTATTAATGAAATGTGATGTAAAATTGTGACAACCATTAAGTGTTTTGTTACATTAAAATGTTTATAAATTGTTATGTTGGGTTGAGACATTCTTCAGAAGTTGTGTGAGAATGTGACTTGCATTTTCACTTACTTTATGTGAAATTGTTATGTTTCTTAATGGTTATTTCAGATCGAGACATTCATTTTTCCACATTGATGGGTATGTAACATTGCGACATTTATCAAATGTCATGTCACATTGTGATGTCATTAAAGTTTTTTTTGCATTGTGACATTAATCAAAAGTGGTTTCATATTGTGACATTTCTTAAGGGTTTTGTCACATTGCAATGTTCACACCACTAAATTTGAACATTTTTGCGATGAAGTTTCGTCGGAATAGGGTCGTTGTTGCGACCAAGATGATTTTTTTTTCGTCGGAATCAATTCATCAGTCTAGTGACCACACATGGATCTTCATTGGTCTAGCAACTAGTAAAAGAATCTTATTCACAATAGGGAAAAGTTACCATTCGTTGGTCCATCGACCAAGATTAGTTGGCCTAGCAACCAACTTTAGTTGCAAGCATTGCTAGCATCTCTAAGGAAAACATAACCTTGGTCACTCTAGTGACCATAATTATTCAGTCTAGTGACGAATGTTAGTCATTCTAACGACTAATATTAGTCACAAGAGTGACCAAGACAACCCTGGAAAACTTAGTCAATAAACCACGGTTAGTCGGTAGAACAACGAAGATTAGTCACTAGACCGACCAACCCTAAAACTAAAAAGGTCAAATGAAGGATGAACAGGTAGTCGCTAGAGAGACGAATTTACATACTTTTTGACCAAATGGATATACAAGTGATGAACCTGTTCGTCGCTAGAGAGATGAATGTTGGGTTTTTAAAAAAAAAAATATATTTCATTCACAAAGGAATAAGCCCATACTAGCAATCTACAAAAGCATACTTTCATTATGTACTTGGTAGCTGGCACTAGATTCAATCCCCTAATGGTCAATACCGGTGATCCAAATTACCTTGTCATTTCTAGATGTAAGCACCATTGTGATGAGTCTCAATCCATGCTAGGGGATTTAATATCGAGCCTCAAATTGTGGAAGGTGAATCTAGAGCATTTTGTGGAGGATCTTTCACAGTAGCAGACCTCCCTTACAGAGTAGTTGGGTACTATCAAATCAAAGGAATTCCTATTAGATGTGGAAAATCAATGCCTAAGAGAAAACTCCAAGGAACAAGAAGCTAAAATTTAGAAGCTACAACGACATGTAAATAAGATGGAGCATGAGCAGTCACCCGAGTTGGCATTCTATAGGAACAAATACATTTAGAAGTATTCAATGGGTTCGCTCCCAATAACAAATATGTCACTCAATGAGGACCAAAAAATGGAGCATCCACATTGTTAATAGGCTTATAGGTCAAATACTACCCATCCACCAACTACTGGAAGCATTGAAGCTAGAGTGTAAGGCCATGGAAATTTTCATCTTTTTCTATAAATGATTTGTAGGGTAAAATTGTTTTGTTAGTAGGCCTCGATAGTCCTTCTATTGAAGGTTAGTATCATTAACTTCATCCTTGCAATGGCGATGACATGTATAATAGGAATA
>SNQJ01S0300058.1:0-10383 GCA_010110895.2 Picea sitchensis
CAAGAAAAGAATCATTGGGAACTATCCCTGAATGATTACTTCCAACAACATACGAGGACGTGGGAATTTTAGAGAATGAGATGGATAGAAATTTAAGATCACCATTGATATAGAAATTCTATGTACAACGCTGACAGACACCAAAAGTGTGAGAGGATTTTTTTTCAAAAAAACGAGTGGAGCAGAGCATACAGAGACAATGCTCCCCAACAGAGAAAGTTATAAAAGGAAGTAGTGTGATAAAAAATAGGGTTGGTTAGATAGCTATATGTTGAGGAGACGAGATTCATTGAGTCCTTAGTATTGAGCTCACTCTAAGCCTGTTGTAATAATTTACTTCTTTGAATACATTTATGAATGTTATACGCCTCAATTTTGAGCAAAGGAGCATTGCACGACATGTTGTAATTCTAAGGGTTTATATAGAGAATATATGAAGTTATATGGTTGTCATATGTATCTGTCTTGCACAATGTATATCTCGTTTGTGATGGAATGGCTCCGGTAATAAAGATGTGATAGTTCTGATCCATTCTATGTCTATCATGTATGAGTTGACTATGTGTGTGTATTGTTTTAATTCTTAGTCCTAATATTTTTTCCAGATATGAGTTGCATGGATTCCAATCTTGGTGAATTTTCATATGTTTAGACTTCATCCCTCTCACAAGACCTTATGGTCTCTTTGATCCTCTCTGCATCTCAGGTGAGACTTTTCTTGACCTTGGTCGAGGATTGATATGTCGGTGCTCTGGGGTTTTTCTTGGAAAACTCTAAACAAACCCTGGGTCTAAACTCCCCAACATTAACAAGGACGCACACAAGACTGGACCAAAATACCCAATAACCATAATCAACATCGAGTACCACACAAAATTTAGGTGGGAGATAAGGTATGATTTCATTTGCAGAAAGAGCGCCTCACAGGAGCCCATTGGAAGCTATGCCCACTCGGATACAGAACTTACACCATCATGAAGGTTGTTTGTGAGAATGGTTTTAAATTAAGTATTCCCCCTTTTTCTTGGCTTGCACCCGGTATTTAATGTGGAGTTGCTTCACCCATACTTTCCAACTCTCCCAGACACTTAAGACGAGGTCGATCACTTGGCCCCTACAAAACTCAATCTTGAATGGATTGAACACGAAATAGTTGATCAGATCATGGAAACTTATATGAAGGCCACACTTCAACAAAACATCCAACTCTATCAGGTCATCAAAGCAGGGAAGCTTCTTCACCAGGGCAAGTGGCTCACCAGGAGTTATATTCAACAAAAGGTTCTCGTATGATGGAGAAACTTGATTCAGTGGGGACCATTGCTTCCTAAGGGGGGAGGATTGATCCAAGTGGATACTATTGGCCACCCACTATTTCCACTAATTCATAATGGTTCCACATCTTGGTAGTTTGTTTATTGTTTTTTGGGTCCCAAACTTTTAGGGTCGTTTTGAGGCCCTAAACAACGTTTTTTTGGCTCGATAGCGCCTAGCATATAATTGAAGGTAGATATTATTCCAAAAATAATCTGTACTCCTAGGATATACTATTTTTATGAGCTACCAAGCACCCCAAATGGAGATTGTGTGCAAAATTTTCACCCTTAGGAAGTTGACATATCACCTAACCACATCGGGGCCCACAAACCTTTTGGCGTTTCATCTTCCGAGGTTCGGGTTTTCAATGTTTAGGGTTTTCTCATTGATGCTTTATGTTAAAAGGCCTTTTCAACCTCTTTGTAATCAGATTCTTGCAAATGAGCGTAGCTGACACATCTCTTTCCTTAGAGATAAGTTACCATAATTCTAGCTAGCTTGTGTGCTTTGAATTTTACAATATTTTGTATTTAAGATATTCATTAATAGAATCTAAGTTTTATTGTATTATTATAGTCCTTGCAATATCTTTGTGTATTTCTTTGTTATGTCTCTATTATATATCTGCCTTCATGTCATTCTCAATACAATTAAGATAATCTTCGGAATAGAACCATTATGGAGTACCTAATCAAGTGGAAGAATATGCCTCTAGAAGAAGCTATGTGGGAAAATGAGCAATTCATGAAGAAACACCCTCAATTACAAGCTTTGAGGGAAAATATTTTTTAAAGAGGGGAGATATGTTAAGGACCTAACCCTCCTTCATTATCAGTATATTAGTTATGGTTAGGTTACCTTAGTTGTAGGTTACATAATTATCACTTTATCTCCTATTTATAATAAAGGATATTCATTTGTATAGGCATCATGTCTTTTGCATTGGATATATTATAAAAGGAGGTTGTCCCCTTGAAGTGGCTTCATTTTCATCAACTCTTTATCATTATCAAGGAATCGAGCTACTTCTTTCTATTATTATGTTTTTTGTGGACTTTGGTTCATAACAACAAGGGTGTCCACTATCCCCTCTTCTATTCTTATTGGTATTCAAAGGAATAAGAAGGATCATTAAATCATACAACAAAATGGGAAAGTAAAAGGACTAAAATTAGGTAGGAATATTTTTCTTTCCCATGTATTGTTTGTAGATGTTGTCCTCTCATTTGGATTTGGTTCTATTAAGAAAACTTCTTGTATTAAAGAATCATTTTTTCTTTATTGAATCTATAGGAAAGGAAGTAAACATGCATAGATATTATGTTTCTTTTAATGGTTTGACTCATAGACAAAAAATAGAGGTGGTCTAAATTTTCCCTTTTCAAGTATTATATTTTAGCTAAGGGTTCAAATACTTGGGCTTCACACTAAAATCCAATGGATATGTCTCTAGGGATTGGACCCAACTTTATGAAAAAATGGAGATCATAAAAATATTCAGATGGTGTTGTTGTTAGTTATTTATGGTGGGTGGTTAACTCTCATAACATTAGCATTGGAATATTTCCTTGTTTATTAGAACTGCTTAGCATGCATTCCAATTGGTATACTAGAGGAAAGAAGAGGAAAATGTTTCAGTTTTTCTAGAAGGGAAGAAAGGAAACGGGGATTCCCTTAGTAAAATGGATAAGAATTGCAAAACCAAAATCCCTTGGAGGTTAGGAATTAAAAAACAATAATCACTTTGAAACAACCGTGTTATCAATGAGCCTATGTAGATTTATCAATAGTGATGGTCTATGGAAGTAGGTTATCAAAATCAAATACATGGATCCTTTGTTAGTAGAAGAATTTATAAGGGATAAGAATAAATATGTTTCAAGTGCCTCAATTATGTAGAAAGAATTGGTGTCATATTTCAATGTATTGGATGGTTTGGATTCTTATAATTTGCACAGTAATCATATACAAATAATCTCCACAACAATAATATAAAATTGAGGCCAATGAAAGGCCCGTGATAAGCTAGGAGGATTTGTTTTAATAGGAGAGGAAATGAGATGTATTTAATGAAAAGAATCATAGCTGCAATGTCCATAGTGACTAGAGTAATATACAAACCCTCAACTTCGTGCTCATGCAAATAATTAACCATAATTGTGCCAAGGTCTACCACTTTAGGTTTCTAAAAGAAAATCAATGGATCAAATTCTTCCTTCGTACAACAGAGCACTAGAAAGGAAGGATTATAGAGGGAATTTTAAGAAGAGAATGGAAATTATTGACCTTATGTTGTGTTAGGCTAAGAGGAAGAAGATTAGGAATGATTCAAGGATTGATGAGATGCTTAGATGATTCTTTCTAAAATATATGGTGTTAGGTGTTTGATTTTGTTTGAAATCTTGAGAACTTTTGGTTGGGTTAAATGATATTAGAGCCCCATAGGTGCTTCTTCACATTGGTGGTCGCATAACCCGACTTAGGGTGGAATCCACAAATAATTCCTACATATGGGAAGTGAATCACTCCTTCCCAACCTAATTTGGTGAACAACAATTGATAAAAATATAAATCTCTTCTCTTTTGCATGATATTATATTTTTGTTTTTCATTTTATTGGTAATGATATGAATGCTCAATTAATTGAGTTGAACATGTGTGAGATTAAGTGCAATATTTACTATGAATGACGTGGGAGAAGGAATGAAATATGATATTCTTCACACTTAGCATATTGGAATAAACTTCTAAAAATAATTTATCCCTATACATTTTGGATAAATGTTGGGTTTATGAATGTCTAAACGATGGATGGATTACTCTATTTAATTGCATATGTATTTGTTTTCTATGTGAATATGATCCATATTTCTATTTGTGTTGCATATGTATTTGTTTTCTATGTGAATATGATCCATATTTCTGTTTGTGTTGTTGAATCTTAATTTACCTTGCATTTGTCTTGTCGAATCCTAATTTATAAATATAACCCATATTTCTATTTGTGTTGTTGAATCCTAATTTACCTTGCATACCAAATTTGGGTTTTGTTGTCAGAGGCCAAATAACTTTATGTTTTCACTTCTTATAAAATATTTCTATTTTCATATTTCAAATTTATAATTCTTGAATTTTATTAAGTAATTGGAAAATTTATATGGATGTATTTATGATTCTTACTATAATCATGAGTGTGGTGTATCCATTTATATGTTTTAAAATATGCTTTTAATTTTTGAATCTTTCCTTAGTAATTTGTTTGTTCCTATTGGAAGTCAACTTTGTTCACTGTTTGAAAATCCACTATACGCAATGGAAGACTTGTTAATTATGCATGTGTTAATACATATTAGTAATTTGTCGTTTAAAAATCCAAATTATATTCAATGGAAGACTTGTTAATTATGCATGTGGATTAATGGTTGTTTAGACATTTCTTAATACATTTATTGATGTAAGTGTATTGAGGGATTTATATTTTTTTGTACTCAATAAATTAAAAATTGGAAACCCCATGATTTAGCTCCAGTGATTGAGTGTTGTGGTTATTTCAATTGAGGTCTACTGGTAGAATCCCCAACCACTTATTATTGAGTTTGTGGCGTCAACCCCTCCTTATAAAATTTGAACCTGTAACCTGATGAAAAATAAACCACACACCTCATAGGTTGTAAACATAATATTAAACACATCATAAATATTTTATATTTTATATGTATCACATAAACTTGAAATTATGAAACAAGAGTGTCAAAACTCTCTTCAATTTAGACCGCCAAATTTCACACTCTTTTTAGGCTCTTTTTCTGCATAAATATCGTGTTTTATTTCTAACAAAACTGGTGTGACATTTGTTTGATGATTTTGTATTACTATGCTTCCCAACACGCAAAAAGTTCCCGTAGAAATGCTAGATAAAATGAAAAAGAAATAAAATAAAAACAAAGCGCAGTTAAAAAAAAATGGAATTAAATATTGAAATTAAACCATTCTTTTCATTTAATTACATGCTGCGTCTGGATTCTGAGGGATTCATGAAAATAATAAAAGAAAATGTTATCCGTATCTTTATCCATTTGCATAAACTGACATGAATTTTTTGTAAGATTCATGAAAATCAGAAAGTGTTTTGCAGAAACAACTAACAATCCCTTTAAATGTGATGATTGGTTGCTTGTTTGCACTTGTGACTGAAGAGTTTCAGGCGAGAACGCATTCTTCGCAGGACGTATGATGGTGGGTCTCTCCAACCCCAACCGTTTTGATAAAAAACTTCACTGTAATCCAACACTAACATCTCTGTTGGTATTCTGGTTGTCAGTTCTATAAACCGAGACTCGTCATCCATAACAACAGGTTGTGTGTTACCAGTAAATTTGCATGTAATCGACCATGAACAGTCCACCACAACATAGCAAGGACGTTGCCAATAAAGGAAAAACATGTTGAGTCTTTCCTCGCATTGGTTCTTTAATCCATTGTTCAACCAGCCCAAATATTTTTTATACGTTACTTCAAGAGGCAACCAAGCAACACAGTACAACCAAGTCTCAATTTCATGGACAAGGTCAAGTAAAACTAATTCCTGCATGATTTGAGGTGATGTTAAAAACCCTTTAATCTCAAGATCTTGCTCGCATATGGTTTGAGGTGATGTTAAAAACCCTTTAATCTCAATATCTTGCTCACATATTGACAACAACATGTACACCATTCAATTCAAGCCAAGTTTAAACATTAGATTATTGATTAACAAATTTAAAAACCAACACAACACACTTACAACCACTTTATCCATAAATAGTATTCTCACCACCTCTAGTTGCAACTAATTTATTTTTAATTATTTTCTTATTGCAAAAACTTAATCCATGATTAACTCCTAGTTGCAACCACTTTGACTAGTCAACTTCTTCTAGGAGATTCTAGAATAATTTGACTTCTTTGACCTTCTAGAGGCTTCTAGTTAACTCATGAGGATTATTCAACTTTACCAAGCCATATCTCCTCAACCGCGAGGAACTGTGTGACGTACCACATATCACCAAAAACGACACATGTACTATCCATCCATGATAGTCTCACTTGAAAATTCATTGATCTTCAGTACATTATTCCTCAACCAAAATTGGGTTCCATAACCACACCTAGGGGTTTATTGTAGACTTCTTCAAATAATCTTCCCGTGAGGGCCATGCTTAGAGATACGCCATAAGGGGACCACTTTGGAGACTTCTCCAATTATACCCATCACATCCATCCAACTAATTGTCCGAACCAACTCGCTAAACCAATTTACTAAATCGACTGTCCAACGATCTCGTCCACATCTTTAGGACGTCCAGAATGTGCTACCGAACATACCGAGGGATTGACATCAATCTCTAAGGGTTGAAATCAATACACAATATCACTCTCCAAGGGTTAACATCAATGAAAACCAACTATCCAAACCAATTTTCCGTCAATCTAGACCAATTGTCTGACATCGCCAACTTCTATTGTAGGTTTGTGTTGGTGTTCTCTCATATCGCTTGGGCCCTAAGCTAGGTGACCAAGGGTGGATCAAAGGACACTTTTTTTTGTACCACATCCCAACATAAAGAATTCGAGGATTTGAAATTCTGCCTCTATTCAACGCCAATCCTTATTCTTCCAGACTTGCAACAACCATTTGAGATTGAGACAAATTCTTCAGATTATGATATTGGTGCAGTCCTCACTCAACATGGGCATCCAATGGCCTATCACAGTGAAACACTATCTGATGTGGTTGGTAGATACCCCACCTATGACAAAGATATGTACTCCAATGTGGAGGCATGTTGATAGTGGAAGCATTACAATGCGGGGAAGGAAATGATCATTCACACTGATCACCAACCTATGCAATTCATGCAGACATAAGGAAAGTTACATAATGACCACCATCATAAGTGTCCACGTACCTACAAAAATTCCACTTGAACATCAAGTACAAGAAGGGAAGCACCAACCATGTCTCATACTTCCTCAGTTGACCCCTGCTTATAGTGCTAACCATGGGTCTTAACTCTTGTGGGAATGAGACGTCCGGGTGGCCAAAATTATACTATAGTGACTCTGAATTTGATGCTACTATCATACATTGAGTGTAGGAAAAATAGTTCCAGACTTTCATCTCTCGGATGGATTGATATTCCATCTCAACCATCTTTGTGTTCCTTAAAGAGAGAATACAAAGCTTATCTGGGAAGTTCATTATAGTCGGGTGGAAGGACACCTTGGTGTGAACAAAACAGTGGCAACACTACAAAATAATTTTTATTGGTTGAAGCTTCAACAAGATGTTTGCCAGTACATCAGAGCCTACATTGCTTATGCCATTGCAAAACCTGCCATCAAGAAACATGGGCTATACACCCCTTTTCCTACTCCTGATAGGCCTTGAGACTCTATATCCATGGATTACATTTCTAATATACCTTTAACCAAACATGGGAATGGTTGTGTCTTTGTGGTCATTGATCGATTCTCTAAGATGGCAGTTTTGGAACCATGGAAGAAGAGAATCACAACCTAGGCCATCACCAAGATCTTATTTGAACGTGTTTGGGTTCATTTTTTTCTTCCACAGACCATTATTTCATATCAATATAGTAGGTTCCCGAGTACTTTTTGTTCCAAAATATGGTTGATGATGGACACCAATCTGACCAAATAAACTACCTTCAGGATGTACAATTCAAAACATCCATGCACATGGGATGAGAGCCTTCCTTATGTTCAACATAGCTACAATAGATCCCTCCACAACTCTATTGGCCACAACCCATTTCAGGTGTGGTTGGGGTTCTAACCATTGGCTCCCATTGATGTAGCTGTACCCATTGCAGTTGCATAGGAAGAGTCCTCCCATGCTCATACTGAGGTTGATCGAGAAACACAATTTGTTGAGCGAATCCAGTACATTCAACAACAATTTCATGACATTTTGAAGAAATCCAATGCCAAGTACAAGTAGTGCCACAGTTGGCACCCAAATTTTTGGGTTTAGTTTTACGTGCACGCACAAACAAATTTTTTCATGCTCATTCCATAGTTTTGCACATGCCTAAGGAAATGCACAAGGAATTACATAGAGTGCACATCAAACCAATTTTTGTCAGTTGCGCTCGAAATAGAGAAGACGCTCACCAAAATCAAGAAAAGAATCATAAGGAAATATCCCTAAATGATTACTTCCAACAACATATGAGGATGTGGAACTGCTAGAGAATACTCTGGTCAGACATTTAAGATCACCATTGATACAAAAATTCTAGTGGAGCACTGGCATACACCGAAAGTGTGCGAGGAAATTTTTCAGACAAATGAGTGGAGCATAGCAGAAAGAGACAACGCTCCCTAGAAGATAAAGTTATAAAAGGAAGCAATAAGATCAAAAATAGGGATAGTTAGCTAGCTAGATGTTGAGGAGAAGAGATTCATTGAGTCCTTAGTATCAAACTCACTTTGACCATGTTGTAATATTGTACTACTTTGAATACATTTCTATGTGTGTTGTATGTTTGGATTTTGAGAAAAGGCCCATTGTGCAACATGTTGTAATTATGAGGGTTTATATAGAGAAGATATGAATTTATATGGATGCCATATGCATCTGTCCTGCACATTGTATATCTCAGTTGTGACAGAATGGATCTACTAATAAAGATGCAACAGTTTTGATCCATTATGTGTCTATCATGTATGAGTTGACTACGTGTGTGTATTGTTTTAATTCTTAGTCCTAATAGTTTGTCAGACATGATTTGCACGGATGCCAATCCTGATGATTTTTTGTGTGTTAAGACTTCATTCCTATCACAAGACCTTATGGTATCTGTGATATTCTCTGCATCTCAGGTGAGATATTCCTCAACCTTGGTCAAGGATTAATATGCCAGTTCTCGGGGGTTTTTGTTAGACAACTCTGTACAAGACCTGGGTCTGAACGCCCCAATGTTAAGAAGGATGCACACAAGCGTGGACTAAAATTCCCAAAGAATGGTTCTATTGTCAAGACCTGAAAGTCTTGTCGGGAACGATGAAGGTAGAAAATGAGATGACATCCATCTAAGGAGGAAATTCAAGACTAGGTATAGGCAAAAGAACATGAGTTTTATTTGCAAGAGACTCAAGGATTGAGGGTGAATGAAAAGAAATAGAAAGACAAGTATCTTTACTAGGATATGCAAGAGATTTTCTTTGTCGAATTTCCTTGTCTTTTGCATGAATGAATAAAAAATAAAGTTTCTACCAATTCTATGGTGTGGCCATTGGAGCCAGTGGTTTGGGATCAAGCCAAGCTTGAATAATTGAAAGCATTGGATAATACGTGGACTCAGGATATTGAATTCTAGTTTGCTAGATTAAAAGAATTATACATTGTTGAATTTTTTGTGGAACACACTGATTCTTTCAGTGAGGCTAAAAGAATTTTTTTGGAAGGACCGAGAAAGTAGATGTTGGAAGAAATTCCACTTTGGATAAAAATGTTGTTCATGGAGAAAGGGTTGATGTTCATGGAGCTTGATTGAATGGCTGAGTAAACTCCCCTAGCACGGGAAGGTGGGGGGGGGGTGGGGTTTTTGCAAATATGGGGGAAAGTCAGAAATAATATGGATCCATTGAGGAAGATCCATGAATTGTTGAGATGAGGTGAGGTATGGAATGGACCCAGAAGAGAAAAAGAGAAAAAGAGTTGAGAGGTATGTGAGAAGAGTTGAGATAAGATGAAGAGAGAAAATGAGAAGTGGTAAAGAATTATCCAGGGGCACACGATGAGGGGTCAAGTCCAAGATGAATAGAAAAGAAACCAAACCAGGTGGTAGTGCAGGAGAGTATGGTGTGCCAGAGTGGAGCAGGGAAGAGCATAGGTCCACAAAGAGGTATGGCATAGATGAGTTAGTGTCAATTAGGGATACCGGTAGTGATACTAGTATGAACCTAGGTGGCGAAGTCCATTCCCCTTGACTATTGTGGAGTGTCTCAACCTTAAAATAAGTTGAAGCACAGAGTAGTGGTGCACTGATAAGAAGAGGA
>SNQJ01S0300059.1:0-10383 GCA_010110895.2 Picea sitchensis
ATGTTAATGATTCCAAGTTTCATATTTGTATTTGACTGAAGGTCCAGCTAGTGTGAAAAGTATCAAATTGATATTTCAAGTTGATAAACCAAATATGAAATGAATCCAAGCATCATTTGATATCGTCGCAAGAGAGACGAATGTAAATAATATTGCAACGAATTTGTGATACTATCAACGAAAAAAGTTCGTCAATAATTTTATGCCATTAGTATGTAATTTTGTACAAAAATAATAGATATTGGGGACTACACCATGTTCAAGGAAAGAGGAACTAGGAACGATGAAGGAGGAATGAAAATTGCACGAGGACTAGACACCGGCAACATGGACCTACGAATGGGGCCAACGTTGAAATTTTTTCAAATAGTTTCTGGAAGCACTGAAATTTTTCATGGATAGACTATTGGCATGCCTTAACGATATGGGAGGGTTTTTGGACTCAAATTTGAGTGACACACCCACTTTCTTCCATCATCAATTCATCATGGAAACCATAAACCCTATTTTTCATATGTTCTAGTAGACATGTTAATGATTCCAAGTTTAATATTTGTATTTGACTAAAGGTCCATCTAGTGTGAAAAGTATCAAATTAAGCTTTCAAGTTGATAAACAAAATATGAAATGAATCCAAGAATCATTTGATATTGTCGCAAGAGAGATGAATGTAAATAATCTTGAGACAAATTTTCTATACTATCAACGAAAAAAGTTCGTTGATAATTTGATGCCATTAGTATGTAATTTTGTACAAAAATAATGGATCTTGGGGACTAAATAATGTTCAAGGAAAGAGGAATGAGTGATGATGAAGGAGGAACGAAATTGCGAGGACTAGACACCAACAACATGGACCTGCGAATGGGGCCAAAGTTGAAATTTTTTCAAACAGTTTCTATAAGCACTAAAATTTGTCATGGATAGACCATTGGCATGCCTTAACGATATGAGAGAGTTTCTAGACTCAAATTTGAGTGACACACCCACTTTATTCCATCATCAATTCATCATGTAAACCATAAACCCTAATTTAGTGGAGTCATCGATCTGTTCCCAGTGAATGGATGTGTTTTTGACATCATTAGATCATTAGATCACAAGGTTGGAGGCATATGGTTGGCATTGGGATCATGAGGCTTTATAACCCTACATCTTTGGGATCCTTCACTTGATGTGGGCCTGGTCATTCCCAACCTTGAATTGAAAGTTTCCCCTAGTCTTAGTCATCACCCTTCGTGACAGTTGTCACCCAACGATCATTAGATAACAAGTTCATTAGTCATCTCCAAGTATCTTCCTTAGAATCATCTTCTAGATCATGTAACCCACTTCTATTTCAGTACTTAACCCATTTCAAAGTAATAATGTAGTGTGTTCAAAGTCATATTGGTGGATTAGTGGTTAGTGGAAATAGTGCCTTAGGGGTTAACATGATGATTTTTTGGTCATAATGTGGGAGGGAGTGATTGGGTTAGGGGAGACCATTTAATTCAAGGTTCATGGAGATTGGGGGGTATATTATAAAACCACCTATGTCCCATAGATATCATAGGTATACATTATTCCTGTGACATTTTTAATCGTCACATTAAAACCTATTGACACCTAATTCTAATCGTCACATACCTAATTCTAATCCTTATCTAATATCCATATGTTTTAAATATCTTAAAAAATCCTCCGACCCCTATATACTAGGAAATATATTGTTTTTATGTTTTTAGAATTTTAAACCCCCCAATATGAACTCACATGGTATAGTATTGCCTAACTAGTGAAACCCCGTAAGAGGTTTACATTTGGGGCATTATTTGAAAGTTGGATGGACATTCTATAGATAATTGTTCCATTCTATTCCACTCTCCATTTGTAAAATGGTATATCTTTAGGGGAAGAATAAGTAAGGGTCAAATGCCCCTTTTGCATTCATATTTTTAATTCATCCTTGTCATTGTTTAACCTAGTTTAGAAGGGTCAAAGGGTCATTTGATCCTTCATCATACAATTTTTTCAGTGAATCCTTTTTGAAAGTCATGGAAGAGGTTTGCACTAGGCGAATAATGTGGAAAGGTCAATCGACCCTTCTATAGATAATTTTTCCCTTCTAGTTAACTGTCCATTTCCTGGATTGGTATTTCTTTAGGGGAGGAATAAAAAAGGGTTAGGAACTCCTTTTGCATTCATATTTTAAATTAATCCTTATTGTTATTTGAGCTAGTTTGGAAGAATAGGTCAACCATTCCTTATATAAATTGTCAACGAATCATTTTAAAATTAATAGAAGAGGTATTAATTTGTTGGGGGAATAATGTGGAAGGGTAGACAAACCATTTTATAGAGAATTGTTCCATTTCATTCAAATCTTAGTATCCCAGAATAGTACCTCTTTAGGTGAATAATAAGGAAGGAATGACCACCACTTATGCATTTAGATTTTTAATTAATCAATTTTGTTATATCTCCTAATCTAGAAGAGTCGACTGACACTTCCTTGTATAACTTCTCAGTGAAGCCTTATCAAACTCAAAGAAGAGATTTGCATTGGGAGGATAATGTGGAAGGTTCAGTTGACCCTTGTATATATAATTGTTTCATTCTAGTCAAATCTCCATCTCATAGAATGAAATTTCTTTAGGGGAATAATAAAGAAGGGTCGATTGCCCCTTTCACATTTGATCTTTTTAATTAATCCTTTTCCCTTATTTGACCTAGTCTACAAGGGTTGATCAACTCTTCATTGTATAAATTTTCAATGAATCATTTTCAAACTAATAGAAGAGGTATGTGCTAGGGGCATAATGTTAAAGTGCCAATCAACCTTTATCTAATGATAATTGTTCCATTTCAAGCAACTCTTTGTCTCATATAATGGTATATCACTAGGTCAGGAACAAAGAAGAGTTTATCACAACTTATCGATTCATATTTCCAATTAATCTTTTTTATTATTTTTCCTACTATGTAAGGGTTGATCGACCCTTGTATAAATTTTCAATGAAACCTTTAAAACTCATAAAAGAGGCTTTCACTAGGGCATAATGTGGAAGTGTCACCTTGTACCTTTTGCTACATTGTACCTCTCAAGTATCCAAACACTCAACCATTGTACCTCTCAAGTATCCAAACAAGCACACTCTTCAGAGTGGATAATGCCAAGGTTGGGACCAGAGGTTTGATTGAGACTCCTATCTCTTTAAATAATGAATATTCCATGACGATTTCATTTCATATTGAAATAAAGGTAACATGTTTCATGCATCTATGAAGAGGTATCTTAGTGGCCATTCTATTAGGATTCTATCGAGGTGGCTCTTGTATGAGGGAGGACATCTAAGATGTATTTCTATGGGCCTCGATATTTCATCACCCTTTGTCTCCTATTTATAACAACCTCATTTATACCTTCACTCATCACCATAGTGGATTTCATCACTTCTCATGGTAGGTGTTTGGAAATCCTTCATCCTTCTCTTTATTCTCTTTTCTCGGTGGGCCCCCAATGATTTAGATGGAAGATTTTGGAAGAGTTATAGTCTAGGCCTATTTGAGTTCTTTTTAGTTTATCTTTTGTTTAGAGTCTTGTCTAGAGTTATAGTCTAGGCCTATATATAATATATTATATATATAATATAGAAAAACAAAAAATAAAATGAAAATAAAAAAGAGTATAAAAACAAAACAAAACAAATAATTTCAAAACAGAGCCACTATACACTCGCGTGCATGAGAGATGCACACACTCACCACCATAGACGTCCCATACACTCTTGCGCAAAGCTACAAGAAACCACCACCACTATACACTCGCGTGCATGGGAGGAGGCTAGGGCATGGGAGAGAAGGAGGAGAAGGAGGGAGAGGCGCACGGGAGGAGGGCACACGGGAGACAGAGGAGCCCTAGCTCAAGTGACATAGGTGCCCTAGCTCGAGAAATGCCACCAAAATCATCGGTAAGGGACTAAAATATATTACTGGTAGATACCAATCTTCCCATAGAATCCCATTGGTTGGAACCCTAAATTTTCAATAGATAACACTACGTACATGAATGCTTGGTTTTTTCAACAACTATGTTACATTTATTTAAGAAACAAATGCTATAAGAAGGCAAATCTCAACCAAGTGAACTAGTGAACAAGCCCGTGAAATTGTACCCATTAGATCACTGCAAAGTAGCTCCAGAACTTTGGTAGCTCTCTATTTTTTGCCTTTGTTAATGGCATTTTGTATATCTTCATTTATCTGATTTTGCTTGTAACATTGTTTGAGGATTTCAAGGACTCCTTAGTGCCCCAATTTGTAGCAAGGGAATGTTCTTTGGATTTCTTTAAATCACACATGTGTATAAAGTTAGCTTGTTCCATGGTCAACACAACAACAAAATCATGAAGGGATGCCATCTTCCAAGTAGTTCCAAAAGAATTCTTGGATGGTTTCAATACTTCCTAGGCTCAATATGATGATCCCCTTCTCCAAGTGGTGTCCTCTTAACACATTATGCTTCCCAAACAATCCTTCCAAAGTAGTCCATATTTGATTGGGTGAACTACCAAATTTAATGTGGAAAATAAGATCAAGAGAGATGGAGAGACATAATAAACCATAGGCTTCATCACATATGTTAAACCACTTCATATTTTCATCATCTAGTATAGATTCAAATTTAATCCCCATCATGATTCTAAATATCCCTCTACTCCTAAAAAATAGCATATTTGATTTCCAGTGATGGTAATTAAATGGTGTAAGAAGGGGAAATTGACTTCAATCCATTACTATAGCATTCATGATACTACATAATATATTTTTGTAGTTGAGGGAAGGAAGCTTTAGAACAATAACCCTATTATGGAACTATGATTTCTATAGAAGAAATATAGTTTCTTTGAGCCCATTAAATAAACTATCAGATAGAGCCTTTTATAGCTTAATAGAAGAGTATTTACAACACCATGAAGTGACTATAGAATAGAGAATCTAGTAGTGTAATAGAAGGATGCCTTCAAAGCTGTGAAAGATACTACAAAATAGAGACTTCAATAGCATAAAGAAAGAGTGCTTTCACCACCACAAAGAAATTTTGTAATATTGACTTGTTTAGCATAATAGAAGCGGGTTCCCACACCAAAAAATTGTCTCCTAATCATGCATGCAATTTTTTACTGCACCATGAATACTTTCCCTGGGTAAGTAGGTGATATTTTTAGCGATATTCACATAATGTGCACCAACAAATTGAGCCACAGCAAATCCCCCACGGAACTAGATGTGTTGTAAAACTAGACTATTGCAAAAGAGTATTGCTATGTTCATTAATTGACTTATCTATAAAACAATATTGGTCTATTAAGTAGTAGAAATGCAAGTGTTTTATAGAGAGGTTATATAAAAAAATGCATTCCATGAATCTCTCATTAAATCAAGGAAGCAAAAAAAATCTAAGATTAATTTCATGTGTGTACGAAAGAACTAAAGAAAATAATGCATGTATGGTTAAAATGACACTAAATCAAGTGCGTTGAAGTAAGCAAGTGCATTTACATATGCACCAAAACTTATACATAGTTGTAGTTCACATATTTTGATAGATACATGAATGAAAAACAACTAAATGTGTTTTTCCACCCTATCTTTGACTTTCAAGTTCCAATATTGGGTGATAAAACTATTTCATGTGATGGGAAATAGCATAAGGTAGAATTGGTCCTCCACAATTAGGGATAGAAGTTAAGCTAGAGTGGCTACAAAATCTTGCAAACTAAGAACACCACTTTAAATCGGTTGCAAACTCATAACATCACTTTATTTGTTAAACACCTATGTTACACCTATGGTTATAGCATTTGTTGGCTAAGATAGTCCTTAGAAACAATATCACGGTCTATTTATGGAACACTAATATATCAATGGTAGGAATTTAATTCATGTCAATATTAATTGTAGTAGAGGTATGATTCACAACTTATTTTTATTTCATCTTTTCTACTTGGTTTCTTTGCCACCGTATGCTTTTTAGTTGAACTTTGATTGAACGCTTGGTTGATTACATTTAGCCATTTTTTTTGTTTTTTTTCCTTGTTGTTGCTCTTGGACCTTTAGATTGCTTGAACATATTCTTGATTGATCGTTCCTTTTTCTTGCTTGGTTTAATTTTTCTTACTTGTGTGCTTATCCTACACCCCTACACTATCTATAGTATGTTTCTCTTGTCATTATATATCCTAACCTTTTTTGATACTTGTTACCTCCCAAACATGCACTTCAAATGTTAAAATGTCCTTTGAGAAAGTACACTTCTAGGGGCACTTAGGAAGGTTGCCCATTGTCACCTCAACAAATATTCCACTCACTTTAGGCTGTTTTTTTTTTTGGCACTAGGGGGGAAACCTTAGTAAAGAAACATTTTTGATGTAATCTTTACAATAAAATGGATGGTGGAATTTGTCAAGACCAATGCCTATCCAATTGACCAATGGAGTTAGGGAAATTTAGAACAAGAGGGTTAGAATATGGCATATAAGACATAATTGAGCTATCATCGACATTTGTAAATTGCAACTATATGCAACTATAAGATGTAATTTAGAACTATATTGCAACAATTTTGTATGAAACTATGCAACTATGCAACATGCAACTTATGCAACTTTATATAACTTATGAAACTTTATGCAACATTGTACCCTTTATGTAACTTTATGCAACTCAAGAGTGGGATGCTATCTAGGAATATTGTACCCTTGAAATCACTAAATTATGCATATACAATGTCAAATACTCATAAATCCTTTTGTGATGCATTGTCTATCAAAACATTATATTAGAGTAACCAAGTAACCTCCCATAAACCACCACATGTATTGCAATTGTATCATCAGTTCTAAGTGTTGGAAGTGAAACAAAGTAACTTATTTTAGGGGAATGGGAATTATTAGAACCGGGATTTGAACCCAAGAAGTGAATCACTAAACCTTCATCACTGGAAACTAAGTTCCAAATCTATACCAAATTGTTATCACCACTCATGTTTACTACTCTTATTGTTAGGTCCCTTCTAAGGTTTCCCAAGAACATCTTGAAAATTTATTTACGCCAAGTCAACTTATAGGATAGGCTTTCACTGAGATAGTTTGTTTTTATGTTTTACATCTAGATATTTTAGGGGAATGGGAATTATTAGAACCGGGTTTTGAACCCAAGAAGTGAATCACTAAACTTTTGTCACTGGAAACTAAGTTCCAAATCTATACCAAATTGTTATCACCACTCATGTTCACTACTCTTATTGTTAGGTCCCTTCTAAGGTTTCCCAAGAACATATTGAAAATTTATTTACGCCAAGTCAACTTATAGGATAGGCTTTCACTAAGCTAGTTTGTTTTTATGTTTTACATCTAGAGATTTTAGGGGAATGGGAATTATTAGAACCAAGGTTCGAACCCAAGTGTTGTGTGTAGATAATCCTTTGGTTTAGTCCTCCTCAAGTACCTAAAGGTGAAAAAGGCATCTCAAGAGTGTTAGGAAATTAAACACTTCCACGCTAAACCTATTCCCTTGTTGATCCTATTCCCTTATTCCAAAATATCCTCATATTCATTCCCAACAACTCTAGCATGTTTATCCAATGACAAATCATTCAAAAATTCCATCTCAACTTCAATCTCAAATTTTGTTGAAGTGTCGCCTCCATGACCCAACTCCAAAACACATTCTAGTTGTTGTTGTAAGTTTGGTTTTTGAAGAAAGATAGAAGTCAAAACATGAAGAGAAAAGTAAGTAGTCGTGTTTCCAATGGAAAATTGATCTCAAATTTTGCTATCACCCATTCTAAAACATCCCAAAGTGCTTCCTATCCTTCCATCATGGCCATTTGGGAATATGTATTCCCCCACAAAATTTTGAAGAATCAACAGGTTCCTCAACATGGAAGGAGAGATACACCTTATTGGATCTTTATTCATCAAAAGAGATTGCCTCTACAATCCTCTCTAAGATGAGGCAATTTGGTCCTCTAAGGTCTCTTTGTTATTTTAGTTTGTTGGAATCTCTATTGATTGTCTCCTCCCTTATAGATACTCCTTGGATCCCACCGATCACATTCTAGCCCCTTGAACAAGGTGATTAGAGAGGATATCTACAAACAATACATCTAGGTCAATTGAACACCCCCTAAGGGACTCGATCCTAAAATGGACTTCTACTTCAAGCACTTCATATAGCTGAAGGATGAACTTATAGTCAAACTTTCCTATACTCAAAGACATTGGATGCATATCCTTAGGATTTCTCTTGGCAAGTTTAGGGTTTTCTTTCACCAACTCCCAATTGGGTAAATCATCACATTCCTTGTTAGAAAGGATTTGTCAATTGCGTCAATTGCAAGATATTGATTCAGATGCAAGAGAAACTCGTATTTAGATGTCTCGTTTATTATAATATTATAGGGAGGTTCCATTGGCTCTACCAGGAGTACTGGACTTGGGTCACTCCCTCACTACTTTTCTCCTCTATCCATACCAAAGATGCATAGCTCTTCTTATATGGGAGGTGTTAGTACACGAGACATGGCTCTTCTTATATGGGAGGTGTTAGAACACAAGACATGGATCCTATAAGGATTCCTGAGATGGATCTCGTTAGACATTTAATCATTAGTCCACATCATATCCACTATTCCTTCCAAGTTCATTCATGTCGATGTTGCATTTCCATGTGGTGGAATTTAATTGGAACTTGTGTTTAATGATCCAACCATGTTTAAGGATTCCCAAGATAGATCTCATTAGAAATTTAATCATTAGTCCACATCATATCCAACTATCATAGACTCATACCTTTGTGGACTTGATGCATCTTACCATGGAGAAACATGAGAGTGGATGTGGTTGTATTCCTCATGCAAGAAAAAATTTGATGCAATATGCTTCTAGCAAGTGTCAAGTGTCTAACAAACTTAAGTAATGGAATCCTAGGCCCACCAAGGCATGGACACGTGTTGATGGTTGTTGTCATTAATGGCAACAGTGGAGATAGCAGGATAAGAAGGATAAAACCCCGTGGGGATTTGGAAGTAAAAGATCAGGAGGAACAGCCTTGAAGAAAACGCGCGCAGCAAGAGCTTACAGAGGAAAAAGGAAGACAGAGATCCAGTGACAATTGGATCCCATTTAAATTTCCCGAAAGGACGATAGCCGTCAGATCTTCAGAAGCTGCGTAGAGGTTAAACGCAGGGGTTAAGTCCTACTGTGAAGAGGTGAAATCCCGAAGGATTAGGAACCATCCATTCGCAAGGACAGGTGGCATAGGATCGAGCGTTGTCGGAGTTATGCTCATCGGTGAATCAGGAATCGGAGTTTCATGAGTCCCGTGTTCAATCACAACAAAAACACCGAAATCGCGATATGCGATCTCACAATTTGATCGTAGCCGTTAAAGAAAGAATGATCTGGACCGTTGAATCTCTGTGTGGAGTGCGAGTATTGGTATGGTTGTGGAGATGACTCAGTAACCGTTGGATCCAAGCGCAAGACCCGATCATCGTTGGATCAGAGATAATATGCATGCCTTTTAAAGAACAAGGATAAGTGGGAGTAATCGCGATGTGCAAAATCCCGATCTAATCTGAGCCGTTGAGCTAGAAGTGATCTGAACCATTGAATCTATGCATGAAGAATCGGGAATCGAGAATCGGCACTTTGCAATGTCAAAATCTCTTGACAATGAGAAACCCGAAATCGCGAAATGCGAATTGATCTCAGCCGTTAAAGAAAGCAAGAGATGAGGACCGTTGATCAAACTCTACGTCAGACTTTCGCGAATCAGGAGATGGCAAGGATTGCAACATGAGTTGTGAAATCGCGATATGCGATATTGCGACATAATCGTAGCCGTTGAGCCGAAATTACATCTGGATCGTTGATTCGACCGACATATGTAATTCTGAGTATCGGGATTTATAAGTGAAGTTTAACATCGCAAATGCCAAAATCACGATGGGTGAAATCCCAATTGGATCTGATCCGTTGGATCAAATATTGATCGAAGGGTCACTGTTCTCTCTCTGAGTTAACGACTGAGTATGATTTCTGTTAATGAAACGGACTCATTATGAAGAATTACTTAGCGTTTCAGATGACGATTTAGTTGCTTAGACCTTTGTCGTTGTTCTTGCCGAAGGAGAGGGGAAGTGGAACCGTCAAGGCAGGATGTATAAAAGAAAACGAGTGACACTGTATGACGTTGGTTGTTCTGTGTGGAAAAAGAATGAAATAGTAAGAAAAGAAGGAGAAAGGAGAAGGAGTTAAGGAGGAAGTCTAATTGATATACAGAATGAAATGAATTGAATATGTGTATTGGAGAAAAGGACAGGCAGAGCAGATG
>SNQJ01S0300060.1:0-10383 GCA_010110895.2 Picea sitchensis
AACAACATGATGTATACTATCCATTCATGGGTGTTGTATATGCATTTGCATTTTCCTTCATGTCCAAATACCTTTATCAATCTTGCGGTCCAAAACCCATGACTAGGGTTGACATCAATGACAACAATCAATCTTCCAACATGAAGTATAGTTTATAAAAGATGTAGATAATATGTGATACAAGCATCATGATTTTCCATTCTTTCTAAATTCATAATGAGTTGATGATGGTCACTTCATCTCTCGACGCAACTTCTATTTAACAACTTGCCTCGACCTTAGGCACGTAAAACCTTCTCTTTTGAAAGGACCCAACTCTTTCGGAAAAGACCTTTACCACTTACATATGTTTTGGTTATGACATCCCTTCCCGGCTCCAAGGGCCAACTGACCACTTGCTGACTAAACCCATTCATTGTTCGATACCTAACCTCACGCGCTTTGACACACAGACTCTGACTTGACTAAGACTAACTCTAACTGAAAATATGACATAGTCAGATCTAACGGGGATGTTATCCTCCTAGTGAGGTGGAAAATAGCAATAGACCGAGTGCCTGATGATTGGTACTTATTCGACTTCCAGACTCTGAAACAATGGAAAATAACAACACAACCTAAGACGTCTTCACATAATTTCGAACAGACTCAACATAAACTGAGGGCTTTCACTCATTGCTTCAATTTTCTGCTGACACACTAACTCAAAATTCCTTTTTTGGAAAAAAATATATAAAATGACTATTTAGAATGACATGAGACTTAAACAGAACTTACTACACCAGATAGTGTTTGAGGACCCTGTCATTTATAGTCCCCCAACCAATGGAATCTCCAATAAGTTCTTCTAACAGATATGCGTTGTTCCCGTGATACACACATATTCTGAAAGGGCATGTCCAAAGATGATCAAATTTTTCGTGCTTTCCCTTATCTTCATTCTTTGCATCCCACTTCAGCACCAGATCATCCACTTGAAATTCCTCTTGTTTAGAGTGCTTGTCGGAAGTTTTCTTCATCCTGTCTTGGTGCAGTTGTGATCGGTTGCAGACCTTCTCCCTCATATGTTGCACATGAATCAATTGATTTATCCTTCTCTGCATGTCATCTGGCTCGACCTATTTCTCTTGCAGCAAATTCCTGATGGACAATCCCAACGCAGTAGGGAAAATCACGTCCACGCCATATACGATTTGGAATGTCTATGTGGAGATGGAATTTTTGGTAGTGACTCTATCTGCCCACAACGTGTTAATGAGTTTCTTATGCCAGTCCTTCTTGTTGTCCCGCAGGAGTCTTTTAATGATCCTGGTTAATCTTTTGTTCGACGATTATGCTAACCCATTACCCTGTGGGTAATACATTGTAGAATGTCCTAGGGTTATATTGTAATCCTTGCAAAACTTCTCCATTTGATTGCACTTAAATGTGGTCACGTTACCCGTGATGATATTGATAGGGCACCCAAACCTAGACAAAATGATGGTCTCCAGGAACTTAATGATGACCATGTCAGTAGCCTGCTTCGCTGGAATTGATTTGATCCATTTTGTGAAGTAATCTGTCATTGTAAGTATCCATCTATACTATGCCGAGGATGGAAGATGAATCTCTCCTATGAAGTCCAGGCCCCATTGCATGAATGACGCTTCAATCGAGATCAGTTTCAGTGGAAGGAGTTACAACTTTCTCCTTCCATTGAAAATATGACACTCGTGGCAACTAGAAACCTCTTTTTACATGTTTGTGAAGATGTTGGTCCAATAGTAAGCTTTTCTTAGAATTTTATGCATGGTGTTTTTCCAGTAGTGATGTCCCCAATAATCACCTTTGTGGAATTCTCTGATGGACTGTTTCACGTTATATTCTAGTAGGAAAATCAACAATATCCCTCTCGAATCTTTCCAATACAGTGAGTTATCCAAGATGCAGAACTTAGTAGCTTTGAGCTTTAAGAATCTGTATTTGGTCTTACTTAACCCCAGAGGAGCTTGAAAATTTGTCAACACATAAATGATGTTTGTAGCTTTCTTCCTAAGGATTCTCTGAGATATCAACAATGAAGTTGATTCCCATAACATCGCAGTTCGATTGAACCATCAGTTTTGTGAGGCCCTGTCCCTTGATCAGCTTCGTGGGATTGATTTCAAAGTCATATTCTAGCATGGCCACGATCCACTTACCTCTTCTTCCCTCAGGTTCAGGTTGAGTCAGGATATCCTTAATTGAGTTGCTGGGCCAGTAAGCGATAACATGGGAATGTAATATGTAAGTTCTGAACTCCTTTATGGATTTCACTAAGGAGTATACTTGTTTCTCCATAAGGTCAAACCTCAATGGAGAATCCCTGAGCGTCCTGCTAAAATAGGATATAGGTTTATCAAAGTTTTGATCATCTTTTTGTAATAGTACACCAGCAATGGTACGCTCTGAGGCGAACGAGAATAAGATGAAATACTTCGTGAAGCCTGAGCTAACCAACATGAGAGCTTTGGTCAGCGTTATCTTGATATCTTCAAATGATTTCCTAGCTTTGGGGTTCCAGTTGATCTCGCTCCCCTTTCTGAGCATGTTGGTGATATGCTTTATAATTTCCGCCAGGTTCGGTATGAATCTTCTCAAGAAATTCACCTTTCTCAGGAAGGACTACACCTCCTTCTTGCTCGGCGGAGTGCTGATTTTCAGGATTCCTTCTACCCTGCTGGGATCTATGTTTATACCTTCCTTTGATATGATGTGCCCCAATATTTTCCCTTCCTACATTCTGAAATGTTATTTTTTCAGATTCAAAGATATGCCAAACTTCCTACACTTTTGGAAGTCCTTCTTTAGATGCCCAACATGTTGTTTGTCGGAGTCAGAGTACACTATGATGTCATCCAGATAGATCACAATAAACTTGCCCTTTTCCTTAGAAAATTATATGTCCATCGCCCTTTGGAAAGTATCTCCAATGTTCATAAGGTTGAAAGTCATCTTAACGTACATGAACGTCCCCCATGGTGTCGTGAAATTTGTCTTTTCCCAGTCATATGGGTGTAACATGATCTGATTATAACCTAAAAATCCATCCAGCATAGACATCTTCTGGGACCCAACTACCTTCTATAGAATATAGTCCATCTTAGGGAGCAGATAGTTGTCCTTGAGGGACACTTTGTTCAAGTTTCGAAAATCCATGCACAACCTTATTTCGCTGCTCTTTTTTCTTACAGGCACCAGATTGGCAACCCATTTCGAAAACCGTAAAGAAACAATAATTTTGGCTTTGAAGGATTTCTTTACCTCCTTTTCAATTAGCGACATCATCAGGGTATTTATTTGTATTATTTTTTTCTTGAAAAGATTTTGGTCTTCTTTGAGAGGAATGACATGTTGAATCACTTTAGTGTCGTAAACTTTCAAGTCATCATAAATCCAAGAGAAAATGTCGAGAAAATCCTTCATGAGCTTGATGTAGTTCTGTTTGATCTCCAGACTGAGCCTTTTTGATAATTTGATTATCTTCGGATTCTCTTGGGTCTTGATGTTGCAATCCTTGACTTCCTCATCGTTTGCAGTGATCTTGGGATTTCTAGCCACATCGTTTTCATCAAACTTCTTTTCCAACAGAACTAATCCTTTTGGAATGATATTATTCTTTAGTTGTACTATGTCCCTCCTAGCTATCTGGTTCTGGACAGGGTTGTTGTTACTACGTGCATCTACACTTTCATCTTTGTCGAAACAAAACTAGTCATCAATGTTTATATTAGCGAACTTGTCGCTCATTTGGAGAAATCTCTCCACGTGTTTTTCATCCTCAAACACATGCCAATACTTGATATTATCGGGCACCGTCGGCCTGTGTTTGACTTTGATATCATACTTTCTATTGGGGAAACTGGGGATTTTAAAAACTAAGGCCGAGGTGGCCAAGGAATCCATAATTTGATTATTCTCCCTCGAGATCGTTGATAAATTATACTCTGAGAATTCTTCGAGGAGGTCCAACACTAGGTTTTTGTATGCTCTTAACTGGGGGTTCTTGGATTGGTATATTCCTTTCACTTGGTTTATAATGAGATCGGAGTTCCCATGCACCGCTATCATCTTTGAGCCCGACTCTTTCAAAACTCTCAGGCCCAAAATCAGTGCCTCATACTCAACCATGTTATTTGTATAGTCGAAGTCGAGTTTGTATGAGTAGAGTTTTGTGCCCACCTTAGGAGGACATATCCATACGTCGACCTCTGCCCCTTCCTTGTTGATGGATCCATCGAAACTCATGTTCCATATCTCGTTCTCTGCGTGGTTCCTTGGGTCGGCACACTATGTTGCTCAACGCGCGACTTTATCATCGACAGTCATGACAGCTCCCAGTTCTTCCTCTTCAAAGCTTAGGTCATTGTAAAATATGGAGTATCCGATCTTAGTGTTGAAGGAGTAGATAGGGTGGTATTTCGGCTGCGTCTTACTTCTCACCATGTATTTCAGCATTGCTTCTCTATATAATCCTCTCTCTTGGCCGAAGACAGGGATGGTGGCATACGACATGTCCATCTCCAAAGTTCCCTTCAATTTCGCGGCCCATGACTTGGATAATAGCATGCCAAATTTAGGGGGTATATCGGCCACGACCACGTCCATAACCATATTATTAGAAGGGATTTGGTCCAGCCATAGAACCAAGTCTTTGATCAGACCTGTTGTAACAGATTTTGGAAATTGCTCAACTCAGTGTCTACATCCCTAATGTGTTTGAGGATCGCATCAAGCTTTTAGGACTTCATTGACATACTTCCCAACAATTCGAAGCTGGAAGCATTATATGTGATGACTGCACATCGAGCCTTCCATTTTTGTTTGCAGTATAAGCGGACAACAGAGTTCAGACGGCTTTGTGAAATAATTTGTAATCACCTAGTCAATTTGAACAAGTACAGGGATCAAAGAGATAGACCTGATCTCAATCTATCTGAGAGTTTGCAGCTTTACCTTGATACAAGGTTTCAGCAACTGAAGGCTGCAACCGAGCTTGAGCTCTGGCAGGAGCTTTTCAGAAAATATTTATGGTCTTATGTGCATGGTTAAGAAGAATCCTAAACCCCAAATGATGGCAATTTACTATTCAAAACTAACAAAGATATTTTAGGTATCAGAAAGTCAGTTGTATCATGGCTATGCATGTTACAAGTTCTATATCCTCTAAAGAAAAAGCTACAATAAAAACTTGACACGGAAGGATTTTCAGCTGACGGCATCATCTGTATTGCTGGCTGCCATTTCTGTTACGCCCGCATGGAGCTCACCTTTTTTGAACTGGAGTTCGAAAATGAACAGTCTTTTGGGATTTAGTTTGGATGCTAAAAAGAACTTGCGGAGGCTCTCAGGTTTGAGCTGCTACCCTTTAACATTGGAGTGATGCTTGTATGTCCCGGCTTTGTAGAAACTCTTATGCTAAACAAAATAGAAGAGAGTGTGGATGATCCATTATCGGCAGCGGTAGCGAAGAAAGTCGGTTTTTATGACAGAACACAGGCCGGGGATCTGTGGGAGGTTGCAAATGCCACTTTAAAGGTGACTAAACGAGACGATTTCCTAGTTGCAAGTCGGTGTAAGGATTTAATGCTGTCCGTGTCATCAACTGGGATTTTCCCCGCTGAAACCTTTGCGAAGGCCGTTTTTGATATATTTGCACTAATTCCTGCAAAGCTAGCTGGCTATACCATAATCGCGTACGTAGACATCGTTATCGAACGAGGACGATATTCGTTGACGTTGGAAACAAGTGAAATATACGCTACCAGCAATCCTCTGCATGCAATTAGTGATCTAAAGAAACAGACCTAGCAGCTTTATATATTTGGTTCCGAAGTTGTGGAAAGAAGTTATTCCTTTGTCTCATGCAGCATGATCGAATGAAGGAACGAGCTCATGTTACATTTCCAAGGCGAGCTCCTGATACCGACACAGCAAGGCGAGCTCTGCAGTTAGCAAATGGTTTCAGATTCAAGGGAAAGCCAATAGTTATTCAGTATGGGCGAGCAAATTAGGAGGAGCAAGAGCGGCAGATGCTTGAAATGGAACGAGAAGAAGAGTCCAAGAGATTGAAGAAACAAAGAATAACTGAAGATGCGGACGAGGGTGAATTCCACGAATGGCAGTATTGTTTAAAGACGTGGACCGGCTCCTGAGTGCAAATAGTAAATAAATCATCAAATGCATTATAACACATGCCGCATGCACGGAAAGCACCAATCTCGCCATTTCGGGATTTTGATCATCGTTTTTGACATTGTGCTATTTCCTCGGAAAGCCGATTCATGGTTCCATCTTTGCGCAGAATGGACAAAATTGTGCGATGAGTTTTGACACATGACAAAAGCATTGCGCTTAGGTGTTCAAAGAATAAAAATAAAAATAAAAATAAAAATAAAAATAAATTAAATGCTATTTGTCACTTCTTTGGCTATCAAGCTCGAGGATCTTTACGATCAAACTTTGACTGTGACTATGCATATGTCCTTGGCCATATTGCTTATCATCTCTTAGGTGCTATGTTGAATGGTTACATGGCAACTGTAATAACACTGAAGAAGCCTGTATCCCAGTGGCAATGTGGTGATGCTCCAATCACGACAATGATGAGTGTGAAGAGATGGCTACGGGGTGACGTGCCTCTCAAATTGGAAAGCCGATTGTTCACCCCGCTAATGTGGATTTGAAGGGGAGGCCATATCAGTTGCTAATGCGCAATGCAACACGATTTTTGATGGATAATATCTATAGGAATCCTGGTCCTCTTCAGTTTGAGGGTCCCGGGGCAAATGCAAAAACCATAACCTTATCTGTTGAAGACAGGATTATATTGGTCGGGTTCAATAGTTGAGAAGTTATCTTGACCAGGTGAGGGATATAGGAAAAGCAGTTCGCTGCAGAAGAGATCTCGTCCATGGTGTTGATGAAGACGTTGAGGTGATTATGGAGAGGTTGCCGAAAAAAACGCCAGAGTATGCTTTTTCCTGCTACAATGCCTGTCTGGGTGCAGAGGCTTTCGAAGAAATATTTAAATGATCCTATTGTTATTGATCTTGTTGGTGAATCATCTCAGAAGTTGGCAGATGGAATATCACTTTATTCTATTGCCGCATACACCTATGGGAAATGCTCCATTATCAACCCATTGATAATTGAATATGCTAAAGGGGGGAAATGTATCGTTTTCACTCAAACAAAGCGAGATACATATAGTCTGTCAGTGTTACTGGGTTGGGTCCTTTCTTGTGAACCTTTGCATGGTGATATTTCACAGAATCAACAAGAGAAGACTCTTGTTGGATTTCATGAAGGGACGCTTTAACGCGCTAATTGCTACTAATGTAGTTGTGTGTGGTCTTGATATTGATCCGGTTATTCATTATGAACTCCCGACAACTTCAGAGATTTTTGCGCATCGAGGCGGATCAAATACATATACCGTTATAAACAGTTCAGAAATTAGGATTTTGTTTGTGCTTTTAAATTAGTTTGGATTACTGTTATGATTAGTTAAAGACGGTTGAAGTTAGTTCATTTTCAGTTAGCTATTCAACCTCCTTGAAAGAGGGAATTTATATAGAGGTTCATTCATTGTAATAGGGGGGGGGGGAGCCTGAGGGAAACCTATTTTGGAGAGAGCTCCTTCTGAACGCAGAGCTATTTTGAAAGCCGGATTGGAGTTATAGAGAGTGACATGTATACTTGACATTGTGAGATTCATCACGGTCAATTCTTTCACTATGTTCTCTTTTTTGTCATATTATCTATCTGTTCTTTTATCGACTGAGTTAAAATCTGTTTGGAATTCATTTTACATGCTCCTTACACACAGTTGATAAGTGTTCTGTTTCGAATGGTGACTGGTCAGACTTCACTCCAGATAAGTGCTCTGCATCTAGTTATCAGCCTTCAGTTTTCTTCTTCCAAAGTTGTAGTGGAAATTCATCCTTGATAGATGCTTTCACTGTGATGGCCTTTCCTTTTCTTTTTCTGCTATTTTATCATAATTATTTATAACTGAAAGATAGACTTACGTTGCCTCATTTTCCGCAAGTAATACGATCACCGCTATGATCTCTTTTCTTCGGTTTTCACTTGACTCCATCGCCCAATAGGTCTTTTCAAATCCATGCAACCCCCAACCTAATTAAAAATCTTTTCTGATAAGAAATCTGGCCTTCTTACTGTGATTATCGAATATTCCTGAGTAAAGAGCCCTTGGTCGTTGAGAGAACTCCCTCTGAGTGTATTAGGTCAGAAGTACACTCATAATAAATTTTCAGGGATTGGCTTGCTGCAACCCAAGTCAAGTTCTGAACAACAAATAAATTTTTCTTTTAAAATGTGCTAAGGCTTGGCTCTATTACAGCCTAGAGTCAACTCTTGCGACAACATTTTTTGGCGCCGTTGTCGGGGACGGAGGACAAAGTTATCTTCCCTGGGATACGACAAAAGGTTCGATCTATCTCCTAATGGTGAACATGAGATAGACGTTCGATTGGCTGTGATTGTTCTCCTGGCGACTCCTTGGTTCATAGACTCTACATGTTTTCATTGGCGACTCCACTGGTCTCAAATGATTGAATTCCTCCACTACTCGGATCCCTGCAGGGTGCTAAGTGATGAGGTTCATAATTTTTGCAGGTCACTTTATTGATGTAGGCACGTGGTCTACTGTTCTTGGCACTTTACTGGAAAGTACCATCCCTAGATGGAGCCTATGTTGTAACAAATTTTGGAAATTTCTCAACTCAATGTCTACATCCCTAATGTGTTTGAGGATCACATCAAGCTTTTAGGACTTCATTGACACACTTCGCAACAATTCGAAGCTGGAAACCTTATATGTGATGACTGCACATTGAGCCTTCCATTTTTTTTTGCAATATAAGCGGACAACAGAGTTCAGACGGCTTTGTGAAATAATTTGTAATCACCTAGTCAATTTGAACAAGTACAGGGATCAAAGAGATAGACCTGATCTCAATCTATCTGAGAGTTTGCAGCTTTACCTTGATACAAGGTGTAGCACACCTTTTCTGCTACTTTGTTTAATCGCTCTGATACCAAACTGTAGCACACCTTTTTTTCTACTAAGGTTTAATCACTCTTAAAAGAAGACTATAACACCACTTTGTACATAACTCATACAGATGTTATTTAACCCACATTCATTTAAACAATAAACACATTCAAAACAGAGTATTCATATGAATTACTACCATAATCAGCAAGCAATTAGCTTTTCATATTAATTCATATACACAACGGAAAACATGATACATAAGAAACACAGTCATGCAAAACATGATTAAAGCATAATCATATACTTATCTTTATCAATGGTAGATTCCACCAACTAGGTGCAGGCCTTCCACGAACCTCCTAGCCTTAGACCACACTGCTCATCAGCTCAGCAGTGGGTCACCCCCGAGTTGGGACTAATCTCCACCCCAAGGAAATCTAGGCTAGGCTGAGGTTACAGGGAAAACAACACACAGCCACAAGGAAGGGATTCTCTCCAAGGAACCTCCCACGCTCACTGCCCACAGACCCTCATTCCCCACTTGCCTGTTCCACCCCAGGAGTACACACCTTCTCTATCACCTGGACAGTCCTTCGGCTGCTAATATCCCTTACCTTGGGTTATAGGAACAAGCTGGACCGGAACTCTCTGAGCTCTGTCGCAGCTACAAGGTTCCTTCCAGGAGTCCTCTCCTTTTTTCGTGCACTCTCTCACCTGGAGAGAATCGCTCATAGGCCAACAACCTATTCTTCCAACCTCAATCACCACTCTCACCTGGAGAGAGCGTTGCACCACTGGACAACAAGACCCCACGCAATCCAGCACTGCGTGGTCACAACAACTCATGGGGAAAATAGACACGGGCTTCCCAACAGGTTCAACAATGGCTGGTCACTTCTATTTCCCAATCCTCCAGCATAGAATAGACTCATGCTCTGGTTGTCGGGGATGTGTGAAAAACAATCCATGCAGGGTCAACATAGGTTCGAACTATTCAGATAGGGGTTGTACCGACTATCTTAGAAGTCAACCCAATCTTTTTGGCTTTTAGGGATGCATCAGGGTATTCTTTTGCAGAGGTCCGATCATTCACCTTCAGACCGTCAGGTAGAATGGAGGAGAATCCCTCTCACGACTCCTCCTGGCCATTTTATTTGCATGCACCAGGGCTGACACTTGTCACCCTTGGAACTACATGCGTTCCACCAGCACACATCACCCTTGTACATCCTCTCTTGCCAAAACTTAGGATAAAACATAAATGCACATGTCTCTTTGGGATAATATTAAAATATCATTCCCAGGCTTAAGCCCCCTAGGCTTAGCCCCTAGGCTCA
>SNQJ01S0300061.1:0-10383 GCA_010110895.2 Picea sitchensis
ATTTTGAGACTGGTTTCATTGGGCCTTGTTCATGACTATGACAACTTTTGGCATGTAGCCGCATTTGTATTTTCCTATTCATGGCCATGAACATTTTTTTGGTATATTTTCCACATGGATTTGCATTGTATTCTTGGAAGCCATGTATGAAAAGTCAGTACATAATGTAATGAGAAATTGAGTTCATCCAGCTGGTTCTCTACCACTCCACTTATGGGTTATTTATAATGTATTTCAGCCATTGCAGATACTCCTTTGATCTCACACATTAGGGGGCATATGTTATAGCAAGATTTGTCTCACCATTGCTATCTTACATAGAGGGCCTTTTTCCATTTCCCTATGTAGACTTATCATCCCTTTTTGATGAATCCAGATCTAAAAATATACATTTTCCACATATACGCTCCCTATTAGTTATAAAAGATGTGTATATGCTTGTTGCTCCACTACAACTCATGTATATTGGGATTTGTGCCAGAAAATACAAAATGAGGCCGGGTTTCCATGTCACGACAAAAGATCTCTGATCGTTGGCCTTCCATATATTGGAAACGTTCTGACTCGACCCTTCAGCTGCATTCTGAAGGCTATAAGAGCACAATTTCAAGCTATGGAAAAGAGGAGAAAGCATTTAACTTTGAGAGCAAAGTTGCTATGTAGAAATTACTTCATATTGAGTCTACATCACTTTGTCCCTCAAGTCTGAACATAGTGTTCAACCCCCAAGCTCTTTCCCTATTATTGAGAGGACCTCATTTCCTCTTTCCTATGAGTTTTCCTTTGGTGGAGGATTGAAGTGGTGGAGACCCAGTTGGAAGGAACTTGGTTTCTTGGTTTCGAATTGTACCAACACAGAAGTCTGTAACGTTGTCACTTCTACTGATCAATTATTAATAGAAATACTCCTTTCCTTTCCTATTGGTATCTTTCAAATATATGATTATTATCCATGGGCATGTTTGTAATGTTTATTAATGGATTATGCTATTTGATGTACTAACCCCTTTTATATTACCACTATGTACTTTCTTTTCTTGTTTGTCGAGAACTTCTTGCAGGTATAAAGCTTTGGGTCAAAGTGCTCAACAGTGGAACATCATCAAACGTTGGATCACGGTAGGCCTCTTCCTTGTATTTCACATTAGTTTATATATCATATGTTGGAATTGAGTTGATTTCTATAGTCATACCTGTCTGTTGTGGTTTACGCTTGGCCATAGAGAGGTTTTCTCTTGTAACAAGGGCTACGTCCACCAACTCTTATTCTTCTTTATTATCTTCTATTAATATTCTTACATGCATAGAGCCCCATAACCCCACTTTGCATAGGACATGAGATCTGCACACACCTCACCAGATCCTCCTTCCCCAAGTTAGGTCACAACACAAAGCCTTCTTACACAGTCTGCAAACCATCCCCTTACAATCACTTGCACTTATCTCTACAAGTCCTAACACATGGCATGCACAAAGCCTCTAGCTCCGCACTAAGCCACAAACATTCACTACTACTTCACTTAGAACACTAGCCCCTTCTTACATCGCATAGCTATCTATTTATACATTAAAAAAGGGCCAAAGCATGGGTAAACCCATGGGATGACATCCCATAACCCGTTACATAAAACCTAAACCCAACAATCCTGCAAACAGGGGGCAATACCCCATGATCTCCACTTTGCCTAGCTCTCTATCTTCAACTAGCCTATCGAAGTCCCAAAATTGGTCAAATGTGACCCAAGTTATCCAAACTTGGTTAAGCACCAACAGGCCCCCAACATTCACCTATGACTCGTCCTGAGTCACTCTGATATGGGTAACTCTACCTTGAAGGCCTCGAGCTTGGCTCGAGCTGGTTCGACCTGTTGCTTAGCCAGAGCCTCATGCTCGGTGAACTCCTGAATGAACTTCTCGGTGACAGGTCCTTCCAATCACTGTTCAACTGAGGTGACTACTTGTTCTATCTGTGCATCCTGTCCTTCAATTTCCTCAAAAAGTGTGCAAGATTTATCCTGCACTGGATGGAGTCTTTAGGTCACTTCCATGACCTTGATCTGAATGGCATGTGCCTGTTGCTGAACCATGTGTTGTTCCTGGGCTCATTTCATCCTCTCGACCAATGATAGTAGCTTCAACTACACTTGCACTATTGTTTCTTGCTGTTTTGACTCCTGGAGCTGTGACTCCAATGTCCTGAGATTAGGGTCCTCTGCAAGACGCTCGTAGGTCTTCACACTTTGACTGTTGAGATGTTTGCATTCCAAGGCTAATGCCTTAATTCTCTCAAATACTTCCTCACAAAATATTCTCTTAGATCTCACACTTCCTGCGGAGTGTTTGGCACTGCCTGTGATTCTAATTCTTATATTCTTTGTTGGAGTTGTTGAATGGATTTGGAAAGCCTTCCCACTTTATTCTCTAATGGGTCTTCTTCCATCTGCTCTAAGCCCGTCACAGAGTGAAGTACTCTAGTGACTGCTTCTTTAAATCCAATCTACTCTGCTAGTAGTCTTTCTTTCTCCCTTTGGATCTGCGCTCTATCCTCTGCAAAGTTCACCTGGAGGTCATCTTTTTCTTGCTGCACAACCCGACGTTGTTCTATGGATTCCTCTTTTTCTTGCTTCAGGGCCTCTGTGGACTTTTCATTTTCCTCCTAGACACAATGAAGGTGAGCCTCCATCACATATTCTATCCTGAGTAGCTAGGCAGGCTCATCTCCTACTTCTATGTTTCCTGCTGACAACGATGCAGTAGGCATTGCGCATATTGAATGGAGAGCCTACTATATTCCTTTAAGCTATGCTTCAATACGATCATACATGGATTCTTGTTTTACTTCATTACATTGTAAAATATATTCTGATGTATCTAACACAATGACGATGATAAGGTCGATGTCACCCACCATGAGCACAGTCTATAGCTTGGGATTAATAGATTTTGACTTCTTCCATGATGTAGGTTTCGTTGGGGAAAATTTTCTTTTCTTGGACGTCTCTGCCTCTTCAAGGTGGTTCCTAGATGGTGTTACTTCTCCCTACTTCTTCTTGTCTTCTTCCCCTTATTTGTCTTCTTTGTCCACTTCGTCATCTCCTCCTCTGTTAGGTGAATCTGATGTAGTCTCTTCTTATGCACTGTTTATTTCCTATACATCTTCCTTCATTTTCTTCCTACTACTATTGGGTGCATCATACTCTTTGCGAGTGACCACATGACTTCTAATGAGGTCGGGGTCAGAAAATTCTTCCTAGTCAACTAGTATAAGGAGCTTTGGAGGCCATTCCTTAGTTATTTCTTATAGGTCCTCCTCTATGAGCTTGTAGTAGGATTGAAACTCTTCTTTATGTTCGTCTGCATGCATAGTGATATAAATAAAATGTCTATCTGTGCAGAACTTCATAATTGGCCTGAACCTGTCAAGGGTGTTCGACGTCATATGAGGGAAAGACTCCATAACCCTCTTAAACTGTAGGTAATAGGTGTGGAACACTGCATTTGACTTCCATTGTTTATCCATGTCGCTCAAATACCAGAGCGTAGTGAAATTCATAGCTAAGGGTACAGATGGCTCAATTTCAGGGAAGGTCACACCTTCCGGCATCTCCCAAGTAATGAAGGTGACGAGGATCCACAACATGATTTGGGTTTCCATGTCACGACAAAGATATCTGATATTTGGCCTTCCATATACTAGAAACGTTCTGAATCGACTCTTCAGTTTCATTCTGGAGGCTATAAGAGCACAATTTCGAGCTATGGAAAAAAAGAGAGAAAGAATTCAACTTTGAGAGAAAAGTTACTCTGGAGAAATTACTTCATATTGAGTTTGCATCCCTTTGTCCCTCAAGTTTGAACACAGTGTTCATCCCACAAGATCTTTCCTTATTGTCGAGAGGACCTCATTACCTCTTTGTTGTGATCTTTTTTTGGTGGAGGATTGAAGTGGTGGAGACCCAGTTGGAAGGAACTTGGTTTCTTGGTTTCGAATTGTGTCAACATGGAAGTTTGTAGTGTTGATACTTCTATTGATCAATTATTAATAGAGATACTCCTTTCCCGTGCTATAGATATCTTGAAAATATATGATTATTATCCATGGGCATGTTTGTAATGGTTATTAATGGATTATGCTATCTGATGTGCTAACTCATTTTATGTATAGTCACTATATACTTGCATCGCTTATTTGTTGAGAACTTTTTGTAGGTGCAAAGCTTTGGGTCAAAGTTCTCAATGGTGGAACGACATCAAACGATTGGATCGAAGTAGGATTATTCCTCATATTGCATAGTACTTTATATAGCACATGTTGGAATTGAGTTGATTTCTGCAGTCATACCTGTCTGTTGTGGTTTACCCTTGGACATAGAGAGTTTTTCCCTTGTAACGAAAATGGAAACTCCACTGGGGAGAGATCTTCCTTCTAAGGGTTGAAGTACCTTTTTCTTCTTACCTTGATCTTTTTCCTTTGTGTTTCTTGTCGTATCACTACTGGACAGATTCTGTTCACTTTGGGTCTAAGTTTTCAGCCTTTTACCCTTGCCTGGCCTTGTTTTAAAGCATATACGCCCTTTTCTTCCTTGACATTCGTGTATACATGCTTATTGTCTCACTACAAGAGGCGTATATATGCCCTTTCCTCTTGAACAGTCACGTATACCACTTCTCCTTGCTTTCTTTCTTGGTTTAGTGACTGCTGGGTAGGTTTTGAGGATCACTGAGCCTTCTTAGGTCTCTATGGTGCCTGTTGAGATTATCTGGGATGACAGGAAACCTATTGGAAGTTGAATTTTTGGCTGTATTCTTTCTCTTTGTTTTCAATTTTTGATTTGTCCTTGGTTTTTGGGTTGTTTACTTGGCTGCTTGGTATTCTGCTTGAGTTATTATTTTTATACACAGTAGAATTTATATATCAAGTTGCTTGTCAGTCCATGCATTTTCTTTTTTAGAATATTGAAAATACAATTAATAGGCATTTTGCATTGGTTGGCATTTTTGTCTTTGAATCTTTATCATTAGCTTATCACATTTAGCGAAAGATTGCATTTTACTTCTGAGTTGCATAGTTAAAATTGAAGATTGTATTGTTTTTATTTAGCATATCATTCACTGAAAAGTTAAAGTTAGGCTTTGCATTATATCTATTTTTATTTTAATGAAGAGTCATAACACCATGAGTTTCATTTCCATACCTTTTTGAGTAAACACGACCAATACAATTTATGCTTTAAACTAAAATTGATTAGTAACAATTTTATTGTTTAGGGTGCATAAACTAGCCTAGGATTTAGTGCCTTGGAATAGGATTTTGTGATTAAACTTCTCCAAGGAAATAAAATCAACATATGTGTCTGAGATAGGGAGTTGAGAAATCCATTGTATAATTGGTAATATCAGGAGGCTCCACTCACGCTGGAGTTAAGCATGAGGTCACACGAAGTTTGTTGAAGGGATAACCCCTGGATACGCACCTAGCATCAGAGATATTTCTGTGGATTTATTCATATTTGGGGATCTTGCTAGTATTCATACCTCTGTGAGAGGTGGCACTTTCAAGGTTTAGAGCTTTTATACCCTACCCATATGGTAATCCAGACTTACGATTGTTCGCTTGTGCATCGGTTATAAAATGTTTGATTAGTTGCTTGACTTAGGTTTCTCATAGGTTACTTGCAGGGGTTATTCTTCTTGTATCCTGAGTCAAATAGGGGTCAGACAACACACGACCTTTATGGAGGATTACCTCTCTGGGGGGATCTGACCAACTGGGTTTTAAGCCTACAAGGGCCCTTATAATTGATTATGTTACCTCCAAAGTTTAACAGAGAGTCTTAGGTCCCTCCTAGACGAGGCATACCTTCTTTAGCGAGGGAGGCCACTCAACCACTTTATCCTATTTGCATGCATATTGGTTGTTTGAATTTTTGGTATGCCCTTTGATTACTAGTTGGCCTTAGGAGTCTATACTAAGTCTTCATTACAATGGACAGTGGAGTTCCTTTTGCTCCCTCATTTAATGCTACCCCAACCCATGATGTCCACTCATTTAATGGGGATGGATCCTTCTGCTTCACATTATGGTATGAAGAATTATAATACTCAGTCCATGCCTTGGGTCTCTAATCATTTTTCTCATGGTATGCTTGATATGTCTTCACACTTTCCATCCTCTGTCTCGCCTCCTTATGTGAACACAAGTTTTGGGTCTGGGGGCATGATGCCTCCTTCTTATCACTCTTCTTTTGGTAGGAGTCATATCCTTCAAACACCTCTTATGGTAGGAGGTTGGAATATTCCTTCCTATGAATAAACTATGCGAGAAGTAAATGCCCAATTAAGCAATCATTCTACTTGTTACACTCCATCCACTTATCCTTCTTCCACTATGTCAGTTCCTACGAACACTTTCCCCATGGTGGATCTCCATCTGTCCTCCAGTGTTTCATCTGGGGGGAGTTATTTTTATAGTGTGGCCAACCCCCCTCAAGAAGTTCCTTCACTTGGGGGAAACATATATCCTCACATGATTAACCCTTGTCATGTCGCTTTCTCTTCGCAAGCGACTTCCTCAGTGTCGATGCCCTTACAACCCTTTATGAATCAGTATGGAGGAGGATACTATCCTGCTGGACAGGGACAGGGTGTAAACCAGGATCCTTCCTGGCCTACAATTTCTCAAAACCAAACTTTCCTTGGACCTTGGTCTCAAATGCCACAATTCACTACCACCACAAGTCTAGTCATTACATGTCATACTGGAATTATATCACCAACGTCTACTAGTCATGTTGGAGATTGGTCGACAACCTATGCAATTTATGTTGAAGACCTGCAACTAGCCACTACAAGTCATGTTGGGGGCACATGTCTGGTCACTGATAGTCACACTACACATACATCACCAACCTCTCCTAGTCATGTTGGGGATCCATCACCAACCTCTACTAGTCAAGTTGGAGATTTTCTACTAGCCTTTGCAATTCATGCTGGGAGCATGTCACCAACCACTGCAAGGCATGCTAGGGGCATTCATATGATTGAGAATCCTAGACGTCTCAGACATAAGCCTAGATTGCTTTGCAGGAATTGTGAAGGAAGTCACCTTACTCATTTGTGTCCTATTACTACTGGGATACCGGAAGCATGGGGCTCACCTAAGGGCCCTTCAGGTTCCGAGGCATATTTGGTTTCACAACACTCTGTTCCTTATTTGGTTGATAAAACAGTCATGTCGATGCAATCTTCGGCTGACACCCATTTTCCTTTAGGGGTTGATGCGTTCTTTGACCTTGTTATCCCACATCCCGTCTGACCTGTGGTCGTGTCGATGCAATCTTTGACCGAAACCTCTCCTATGTTCGGGAGTGATGCGTCTCTTGACCTTGTTGTCTCACATATTGCTCAACCAACGGTAGTGTCGATGCAATCTTTGAATGACAACACTCCTATTTTTTGGGGTGATGCACCTCTTGACCTTGTTGTGTCGCATGCTATTAAACCAATGGTTGAGGAAGTGGTTGTATCGATGCAATATTCGATCAACCCCACTTTTCTCTTGGAGAGTAATAAGTCTAAGGAAGCAGTCGTGCCAATGCAATTTTTGGTCGATCCCGCTCTTTTGGTTCTGGTTCTATACCTTCTATGCCATGTCCTTAGGAGTTTTATTACTTCACCTTCTGAACAAGAGAGAGTTTTACTCTTCTCTAGTTCTCTCCCTCCAAGTCTTGATGAGGTTCCCTTGATTGGGATGGTCTTGTGGGCTATCCAATGCCTTCGCATATGTATTTTATAGGAAGATACATTATCCTATATAACACGGAGACGATAACCTCCATTAGCACTTTTTTGTCCTCGACTTGGAGAGCTTTGGGTCTTCCCGATCTTGTGTCAATTATTCGTAAGATACCAACATTCCAAAGAAGGTCCGCATGGGATCCTTGGCCTCCCCCATGACTTTATTCCTAGAATCTCCCAACGAGCCCAAGTTTAGCCCTTTTTTGACTCGTTCAAAAAGAGAAAAGATTGTCGAGTGATTTGTTCCTTTCACGCTCATTAATTTGGATTTGAAAGGTCATGAGCCTTAGTTAATCTCTTTTCCGACTCGTCTAAAAATTGAAAAGTTCTCCGAGTGATTTGTCCCTTTCACGCTTGTTAAAGTTGTATTTGAAAGGTCATGAGTCTTAGTTAAGCTCTTTTTCGACTCACTACCAAAAATTGAAAAAATTGCCGAGTGAACTTGTCTTTTTCACACTCATAAATTGGATTTGAAAAGACGTCTATTTGGCAAAAGTTTACCCCTTTTTCACACCAAGTAGACTAAAATATATAAAAAAGGACATTTTTTGGCATCAAATTGTGATTGCATCTCATGCCCTTTCTTGTAGTATTGAGTGTTTAGTCGGTTCTCACTTTGCATTATAAAACATGCCCCAAGTAGTTTGCATCCTCAACCGAGCAAAGTCTTGTTTATATCCTTTGCAATTTGACACCCTATACCCTGGAGGGAACATCACCCCGAGTGTCCATCTCCTGCATGCATTTCATTGCATTGAGCATAGGTACGTTCCACTGCTGGAACTAGTTTTTCTTCCTTGCGACACTCGTTTCCTCCTCTGTATCATAACATTCAGTTGTTATGAAAAAACAAAAAAAGACGGGTGGGAAGGGAGTACTATATTGTAATTGGTAGCAGTCATGTCACCTTTGAACAGAGCACAAAGTTATTGAGTCCTTGCATGATCATAATTTTGGGTTTAACATGGCCTTAGGAAGCTGATCTCATTAGATAATTGTCTCTACTGACTGGTTAATCTTCCAGTCACTATAGAGAACATTATTGATGCCTCCTACATCTAGTTGTCACATCATTAAGTCTATGCTGCTAGAGTCCACCGTATATCTCATACTCTTGTTCAAAGGAAGTCTATCAACCTGTGTCGGCCACTCCTCAGAAATATTGACTTTGCATGTTGGCCATACCCTCAGTTTGTCTTAGAATCACAAGATACTTTGGTATTATGATGCACCCTAGCCCTACTTTCATCATTGGTAGGTCACCTTGAACCCAAAAATCAACATTTCATCATGGGTTGTTGACTGGGTTTTTTCCCTTGTGTTCGACAACAAGACATCTATTCACACTTTGGGGTTCGTGTAGTGTCTTGGATTCCATTAGCCTTATTGGTGGTTTCCTTGCCTTTGTCAGCAATTTTCATCATTGGTTGCTATTCAGAGGGTCTTTTTCATGTACCACTTGCATTTGGCACATGTGAAAGATGCACAGGGTTGTTGGTTCATGAACATGTTCTTCGTCCGATCTCCACCAAATAATGAAGCTCCTTCTTTGTTCCTCGTGCTGACTAATGAGAGATGCCTTAATGATCTCCTTTCAATGGGTCTCTTTCCATCGACTTCAAATCATGTATTCTGGATATGAGACCTAGAGTTTTATGAGTACCTTGAGGCTTGTAGTCATTAGTGGCAGGCTCTCTCACCATTGACAGATTGGAATACATCAATGTCTCTTGATCAATGGATCTCTCAAGTGTTCGACACTAGCTCCTTTATTCACATTTGTAGAGATGTACTCTATGCCTTGATACCTAATTTCATCATTGGTAGGATTTCTCGCATTTGTTAACGGTATACCTCAATGACTGGTAATCAAATGATGTCTCATCGTGTTCGACCTCATCTCATTTATTCACATGATGTAGACTTGCACCATTGACAGATTGTATTGAAGAATTGAAGACATGAATTTGTAGATGCAGCTTTCCTAAGCTTCTATTTCCATTTCATTGGACCAGTACCTATTTGACTTCAGCGATCATGAGAGATTAGATTGTACTCGATGGTATACACATATCTTCAGATTGATTTTGAGACTGGTTTCATTGGGCCTTGTTTATGACTATGCCATCTATTGGCATGTAACTGCATTTATACTTTCCTACTCATGGCCATGAACACTTGTTGGTATATTTTCCACATGGATCGGCATTGTATCTTGGCAGCCATGTATGCAAAGTCAGTACATAACGTAAATGAGCAATTGATTTCATCCAATTGGTTCTCTACCACTCCACTTCTGGGTTATTTATATTTTATTTCGGCCATCGCAGATACTCCTCTGATCTCACACATTAGGGAGCATCTGTTATAGCAAGATTTTCCTCACCATTGCTATCTTGCACAAAGGGCCTTTTTCCATTTCCATATGCAGACATTTCAACCCCCTTTTGATAAATCTAGAGCCAAAAATATATATTTTTCCATATATACACTCCCTAACTACTTTTCAAGATGCGTATACGCTTGCTGCTCCACTACAACTCGCGTATATTGGGATTTGTGCCAGAAAATACAAAATGAGGTCGA
>SNQJ01S0300062.1:0-10383 GCA_010110895.2 Picea sitchensis
AACAGTCGTCCTGTTCGCCTAAACCACCGAAAGTCAGAATTTCCAGCAAAAAATTGCCTTTGGTAAAAATCAATTTTCTCAGCCGTGGAATGTCTGTTTTACACGTTCAAATAGTCAATTTTTAACTACAGATCATAAGCTTTCCAATGATTCAATCAGATTTGGATTTGGAGCTAGGGAAGATGGAAATTTTTTCCCTACAAGATTAGGCATCTTTCCTTCAAAAATGCCAGTGCGTTTTTGAGAGTTAACACATTGTTTCATGCTATATATTCAAGGGAAGTTCAAGCCTGAGTCAGTCATATATTGTTTTTTTCACCTTCTAAGTCAACCATCCCTGTGTCAATTGTATTTGGTGTTTCTATCTCTTCACAATGTCATTCATCGATGTATGTTTCATGTTGATTCACGGGGCATACATTAAGTCCCTCCTTCGAACATATCTCTTCCTATCGACTGCAACAAATTATCAAGGAGAGGAATCTAGAAACTGTCTAGTACCTTGGAGCTTGCAGTCCTCAGTGGAAGGCTTACTTGCAATCAATAGTGGGTTAACATCATTGGCTACTTATCCTTTGATTCTACAAGTGTTCAAAATCAAATCCTCTATTCACACTTGTTATATTTCACTAGGTACCTTTAGATCCTCTATTTACATCTATTAATGATATAACTCAATGAACGGTAATAATATGGTTTCTACCATGCTCGACATCATCTCATATATTTGCATGATGTAGAATAGTACCATCAATGTTTGGGATGAAGACATTGGGTTTGAGGCCACACCATTCCTTCACAACACCCCTCCCAAGTTGTGTTGGAGTATATCACTTATATATGAGTACTCTGAAGACTTCATGGGCACTCTCCTCAGTGCTCATTGACTCTTGATGTAAATGGTGTGACATAGATCCACATTGTATTTTCTTGTGGCTATGATCTCATTGATGACATGGATCCACCATGTATTTTTTTTTGTCATTTTATTGCATTTCATGTCATGGATCCACAATGTATTTTTTTGGTGGCCATGCTTTGATTCTCTTTCGAGTCTAGGTATGTCTACCTTGGGAATGTTCTACATATGTCTTTATCCTTGGTGTTTTATTGTAGGTACTCTTTGACCTCATGAACTATTTTATCTCTCCTCATGTTGCCTCACACTAGTGAAAGTTTTTTGTCATGTGCTTTTCCATCCATTCCTTTCTTAACCTCACACATTAGGGTGAATTTGTTATAGCCTTAATGTCCACCCTACAATGTGAGGAGGAACACAACAAAAGATGATAGCTGAGACACACTCTTCTTCTCAGGATTTATTCAATTTTGAGGAGGGTCGCTTGTATGTATACCAATAAAGAGTGATAGGTCTCTATTCATCTATATGACAACATGTGACCAGGTCACTGGTTGACTATGGACAATAAGTGACCACCTATGTAATCTCCTATATTTTTGGAGTTTCAAAGAGGTAAGTGACAGATGAGTTGGTTCTTCGTGGAATGATCCTTGGAACTCACAAAATTCAAGTCTCCATTGATTTATAGAAGATATAGAATCTCTCCCAAACCTCATCCAAGAATCTATATAAAGAATTCCAATCATGAGCAAGGAGAGGAAGAATCATTCATATATTTATGATACCAAAATGCAAAGGTGCTTCTCCATTCTACATCAGTTGTCGTCATGTTTCCTAGCTTGGTTGAAAAGAGAGGAGGAGCAAGGAGCAAGGGGAAAAGAGGAGTGCATATACACCTATGCGTAAAGTGCATTGATGTACTTCATTCATATTAATAAATAGATCATTGGTTTTCCCCTATCACTATTTGTATTTCATTCATAAATGTTCAGATATGATTTATTCCTTTGTAGATCAGGTTAGATCCAAGCTAGATCTATGATTCTAATGCTAAGAAGAGAAGTGAGAAGGCATTGTTTGTCACTTGTGTGCATGAAGCAGGTTGAAGGAGCTTGCGTAGAATATTTGAGACTACACTAGCCAAGGATATGCAAGGATGGCCTTCAAGAAAATGTATTCCATTCTACCATTTCTTGGTATAATTATGAATCTACTTGATTATTTCTAGGGATATCTATAGAAGTATATCCCACTGTCTGTCTACGATCAATAGGAATATCCTATGGATATCTTACTATCCTATTGGTGATATTTTTCCACAACAAAAGGTCGACTTTGGAGTCTACTAGAGTGCTCGATTGGACAATGGACTAGTCTATTGGGCTAACCAAAGTTGTTCTTGACTTATTTGATTGGTGTGCATGTCAAGGGAAAAAATAAAGAGATTTGATCATGCCAAGATGATCAAAATTGACTATGTCTTTCTCATTATAAGGGATTTAGTTATACTTTTGGATATATTTGCAATTCTTTGGATAGGTTTATCAAGTGATGATACATGAAATTTTTTGTTTATTGTGTGTTATCCATTGTATGTTGGGTTATGCTTTCTTGTCATTTGATGTTATAAAAATTTACTTAGACACCATCTCTTCTTGGAACTCTTAACTCTTGATTTTTTTTAATTCCTTGGTTCTCTAACATGGTATCATAGTCATTGATTTGAGATCTAACCTATTGTCTACAAGTCCTTTGGGGGATAGCACTTGCATGTGCTCCTATTCAATTATATCTCACTAGTAGATTAGATCAACATTTTGACTTGAAGATTGAATTGGGGTTTATGTTTGCAGAGTGATTAATGAGTTCTAAGAAATAACCCATGGTTATGAATGACCACAACTATGGTATGTCAGCACAAGGCATGGAAAGACTATTAGTAAAGTGATTTAGCAGTTTAAAAAGACTAGAGTTTCATATCCTAAGGATAATTAATAATATTTAATCATCAAGGAGAAGAAGGATGAGGCTATAGGAGTTATAACCACCTACATCTCTAGGAACATTTTATTTCATACAATTGGGATTGAGCATCAAAAACACGTTTAGAATAAGTTGAATATTCTATTTGGCAATATTGATGAGAGTCAAGTTATGTAGATAGAAAAAGAATTGAACTATCTTGTTTCTCTCTCCTTTGTTAGGATTGAAGACTATTTATCTCTAGTGAAGGAGATAAAATTGAAATTGGGTGAGTGTAGAAAGTATTTTTAGAATAAAGGAAGTCACCTTATAGAGATGATCTTGATGAATATGAAAACACCCTATGATTTTTTTTATTTAACATTTAGTGATAGATGGGATTCCAAAAAATAAGATGGTACAAACTATACCTTTAATTCTTTCAGTGAATTTCTAATTAAGGCACATTAAAAGTTGTTTAATGAAGGTAAATGTGAGAATAGGCAATATTTCCATCTCGTTGAGGAAAAAGGTCAACATAGTTGTAGAGAAAGAGGTTGAGAATATAATAAAGAGAAACATTAGGATTGTGTTGATTAGACTAGTAAGAATAAGTATATTGATAAGGCATGAACTAAGAAAGGTACAAAAAAATACCTATTGATACTTTGGAAAGACTAACATGTCAGGAATAGTTGTTTTAAGAAGAATAAATATATTGAGGATAAGGTCAAGAAGCATGACGGAAAAATTTCAAACAGTCATTCAACTGACCCACAACATCAAATTTTGAAAGTAAGGAAGATAACTACACTTTATTCATTAGTACTTCCCAAACATTGCATGCTCACTCTTCTAAAAATGAGTGGATAGTAAACTTTGGTTGAACCCATCATATGCCCAAGGATACTTCTCTCTTTTCTTTATAAATTAAATCTACATAAGAAAAAATACTTGTTGTATACGATTAGGCATTTATTGTTTCTATTTTTGGTAGGATTGAATGTGAGAATGGTGTCATCACTAATGTGTATCATGTATCAAGTTTAAGTGCAAATTTGTTGTATGTACCACAACTAACTAAGAATAACAAGAAGGTTGAATTCTATCCTGATAGGTTTGTTATGAAGGATATTAATTATTTTTTTTTGTTTTCGCTGAGGCTATTCTTGACCCTAATGATAAACTTTATAAGTTCTATGATTTCCCTACACAATATCCAAGGCTAGTTTCACTCATATCCAAGACCAACCACCAAACTAGAATTTTCTATGAACAACTTGGACATCTGAAATTTTTATGTATGAAACTAATGATGAAGTTTAATATGGTTAATGGAATACCCATATTAGTGCCTCTTGATCATGTATGTAAAGGGTATGTATGTGGAAAATATCATTGAGTTAGAACTGAGACAAGGAAGGCATGGAGAGAAAAGACTTTGCTAGAAATTATCCATAGTGATGTTTGTATAATGAATCAACCATAATTATCATATGAAAGGTATGTGTTTACCTTCATTGATTATTTTTCCATGGATACTTAGGTATTTTTTGAAGAATAGGGATCATGTATTTTAAAATTTCAAAGAATTTAGGGTATTGGTTGAGAAGAAATGCGGTCAACTTGTGAAAATGTCTCAGATTAGACAATGGATGAGAATTTGTGAGAAATGAATTTGGGAGCTACTTGTCACAACATGGTATCTCTTGGTAGAGATATTTATCTTACACACCTAATTTAAATGATGTTACTAAAAGGAGAAATTAGACCTTACTCAAAATGGCATGTTATTTTCTTTAGGCCATAGGTTTGTTGACTAAGTTTTTGGTAAAGGTTGTCTACTACTCAAAGTACTTTCCAAACCTAATTGAAACCAATGTTGTGTGGGATATGTATTGATTTTTTTGTAGCTGCAGGAATTATTCACCTCCATGTGTAACCTTTGACTTAGAATAGAATATTCTGGAAGCAAGTGAGCCATTAAACATATGTTAGAAAACTCTAGGAGAGAAGTCAGCCTCAAGAGAATTAATAATAAAGTAATAGAAACATCCAGAAGGAGAAGTTGGCCCCAGTCAACTAGAGAGTTTAGTATAAATAGGCAGTTTCCTAGTTCATTTGGACTCACTCACTTAGAAAGTGCACAAGTCTAAGGAGGAACTGCAGTGGCAGCTAGGGCATAAGTTTGGAGGGTAAAAGTTGTAGCTAGAGAAGGCACAAGTATAGAGGAATAGTGTAGCAGTCCTTTTGGTATTTCTCTTTTGTGCTTCTCTTGGAGAAAAGGTACACTATCTTTGTTTGGTTATTTTGTTGCTACTGCAGCAGTTTTGTGGCTAGGGTTTATCTGTTAGTTATAGAGTAGGCTTTACATAATTGTTCTAAGTAAAGGTTATTGTGCTCGGGGTTGGAATATGTGAATTTATATGGTTGGGTAACAATTATGTGACAGTCTCTATGGTTAAACGAGAATAAAAAAATTTTAACATGGTATTAGAGTTGGTTTCCTTCATAACAGTCTAATCGATAGAGGGAAGATCCTCAATTTCACCCATTGTCAAGCTCTTTGAGCATTTACTAAACCCACTAGGAAGGTCTCCTAAATAGGGCACATCTTTTCCCCAGATCAGATCTACAAATTTCTAAAGCTGAGAAATTAGGGTTTTGTCATAAAACCCTATGTTTGTAGTGCCAGTTTCTTCGTGCCATTTCCTTCATGCCAATTCCTCTATGCCAGTTCCTTCGTTCCAGTTTCTTCATGCTAGTTCCTTCATTTTAGTTGCTTTGTACCAGTTTCATCATCAGTTGTAGTTCCAGTACTATTTGTAGTGAAATTTTATGTGAAGTGTTGGGACTGACTTTTTAGTTGTCTTAGTGGTCCCTACCCCGGTGCATCTCCAACTACCTTTAGATTTCAAGGTGGGGCACTTTGAAGTTTTAGGGTTTGTCATTGCTTTCCACTATTGTGGGATGATGCCACTACCTACCGCTATTTTTCATTGCTTCTGGAGGTATGTACTTGTACATGTTTAAACTATATTTTCAGGAGAAGGGATCTTTTTTCCAAACAACAATCATAGATCCAGATGGATCTCAGATCCAATACATTCAAAGGAAAAATGCACTTCGGGTTTGATTGTTTTGATATGTCTCTAGTTGTTATGGAATTATTGCGATGTTATGAACATCTACTTGTATTTTGATCTATTGAAGCTATGTCTATCATACTAACCTTTGGTCAAAGTTAAAGTTATAAACTGACTCTAGTCAAATTATTAGATTGATTAAGGTTGATATTTTCGAGTTCAATTTCATTATATTCCATAACTCATATTTTTGTCAGGAAATCATATTGTCTTAAGTACAGGGGACAAGTTGGAGAGAATACTTTTCATCTTGAGTGAAGAAGACTTGGAACAAAAGCAACAACACTCATTCTTGAAGATAAAACTCGAGGTTCCAGGTTTAATTGATTAAATTGATAAGTTTCCAATTTGCACATATCAAGTTTGATAATTGCTACATTAAAAGTAAAGACTATAGTTGTGACAACAATGCTTGAAAGGTTCTATTACTGGTAGATACAATGAATACTTGGGAGCATGTGAGTACTATTGATATAAATGCTTATTGTACTTGTTTTCAAGATGAACTAACATCTCCTCTAGGAGATACTTCTTGTTTTTCTTCCAGGCAGGTCACCTTGGTAATGATATGTTGATTACCATGAAATTTCCTTTTATTCTTATTAACATAGATATGTTCTTATGAAAATGATATTGTATTGGAAATAATTTTTCTCTTGTTGCTCTTGTCTCGGGCAGGTTATCTTTTAAATTACATGGAGGTTACCATGGAAATATTGTTGTTCTTGTTTTCTTGTTCTGGGAAAGTTACCATGGAGGAATGATTGGTTACAACACTAGAAGAGTGTTGTTCCTATTTTTCAATATTGTATTTCTTATTTTGTCTCTTGTTCCAGGCAGGTCACAAGTGATATCTCTGAGAAAGAGATACCGTGACGATTCTTCTCATTATTATTTTTATTATTATTATTATAAGAAGTATTATTCTTGTCTATTGTTTCCCTTGTTGTTGGTCTTGTTCCGAGAAGGTCATAGGTGATAAATTTGAGGGGAGATATAGTGATGGTTGCAAGAGGAAACATATTAGATGGTCTCTATTTTGTGACATGGAGAAAACGATCCAGATAAGAAGTTGTATACACAACCATATACATCTATGTATCGAAAAATAAGAAGATGAAGAAGGGTACTTTTGCGAGATACAGAGTATCTCATATGTATATTGATTGTAAGGAGAATAAGGCTCGAAATATGACTGAACAAATCCCTCTAGTGCAGTTGATCACTCTTCAAATGAACAGGAAGAGTTAGTAGAGATAAAAGATCCTACCCACAATCGTTGCAGTGACCAGGAAGAGAGCAAAATGGTCCCATGAAACTTTGCAGGATGAAAATACATATAGCATTGATAAGCCATATCATGAGGAGAATATGGCTCCACCAGTGGTGAGGCAAGCGAACCCACCAAATACTAGCTCAGAAGGAGCTAGAGTTCATAGGGAGCCAACCCTAATGATATAGTAGGGAGGAGCAACCTCCCTAGGACCATTCATAGGAGACTTCAGACGAAATCATCACATATTGAGGGAGTAGATGGCTCCGAAGATTATATAGAATCAGAGGGAGTCAAGATTCATAGGGAGCATGGATACTTAGAGTGAGCCTGATCTCAGAGAGAGTTATTGGCCTCGATACTTTCATTCAAAAATTGTTCCTCCTCAGATTCAAATGGGAGAGAGAGACATCCTCCAGGATTGACAGATGGGTGCCATGAGTTAAGGAGGCTATATCGTAGCTTCAGAGACTTGTAGGATATGTGATATCTCCTGGGATGATTCTCTTTCTTCAGTAGACTTTTCTAAAGTGATAGAGGAGGAAGTCGGTCATAAGGACTGGGACATAAATCTTTTCCTTGGTTTCAAAACCAGAAGAGAAGTCAATAATGAATTCCAAATTGATATACAAAATCAAACATGTTGCAAATAACAATATAGAGATGTGCAAAGCCTGATTTGTGTCAAGAGGATTCTCCAAACAAGAGGGAGAATATTATGATGAGACATTTTCTCCAGTAGTCAAAATAAGTGTACATAGAAAAACTCAAGATACATTAGAAAGAGTATCATGTATTCATATTGAAGAAAGCTTTGGATGCGCCTACGCAGACACCTAGGGCATGATATGCCAGATCATATAGTTTCCTGGTGAGCTTGGGATTTTCCAAGAGTAGAGAAGATTCCAACCTTTACTACAAGGTTATGTATGGTGGACCAATGATATTACTATTATATGTAGATGACTTGTTTATAACAGAGAACGAGAAGCTCATCGTTGAGTGAAAGAGGAATCTTGTTACAAAATTCAAGATGATAGATGTTACACCCTGTTTCCCCCAGTCTGTAAAAATAACTATACTGGCCAAGTATTGTGGAAAACTCAGAAATGTGAATGTGTGATGTGAATGGACCTTGTGAAAAGGGTCGATGAATGTAAATAATATTATGAATATATATACTGCAGGACTACTGAGAGGGGATGTGCTGAAAAAGAGACCATGATGGCTACAGAGAGGCAGTGGAAGGCACCTGGAAAGGTGGCATTAAATTCCACCGAAAATCAATACCGTATTTGGACTTCACAAGCCCGAAGAACCAAAAGAAGCTCGTTGGCCCTGAATTAAATGTCTCGCAGGCTGGTAGGTAGATGGCTCCTCAGGAATTAATGAGGGATGGGGAGGTGAACCGCCCATCCGTAGAGCCGTCGGGCCTGACCAGCACGAGGGAAATCGCGCCACACGCAACCTCGTAAGAGGATAAGGTGTGGGGTAGAAGCGATTGGGGGCAGACGTGAGGGGAGCAAGAGAACTCTGGCGATATGCAGAGTGAGTGATAGCAGAGAGGAAGGAGAGTAACCTTCGCTCCTAGTCACTGGAAAACGGAAATGCAGTCTCACAGCATCGTGGTCTCAGCTCGGGGGTGGCTAGTGGTAAATCCACTGGGAGTCACTGAGTCTACGGTTGGGTGGAAACGAGTACCCCTCTTAGCAGTTGCATAACCCCTGGTGTTATTTCTGATAAGTAATTTCCCTCTGGCATCTTGAAATATATATTTATTCTGACATTTATGTTTATAAGCTGTGAAATGGTGAATGATTTCAGAGTAAGAACATTTGTATGGTGTTTGATCTGTACTGGTAGATGCATGTTTATAATGGAAAGACTACGTATGGCTTATGTATTCATAAATCACTATTTATATGCATACCGATCTAATTCAGACTGCATTTCTTATTCGTGGAAGAAAGGTACCCTTATCTGCCCCAGATAGTACCCTGGGTAAAAACCTCCCCATAGAGATACCCTCCTTGAAAATCCCATCAAGAACCGGGAAAGAGAATGTGAAGGCGCAAGGCCTTAGTAATCCTGCACGAGGAGGAACGATCCTCTTGAAAACCCAATATGGCAGCATAAGGATGAAGTATCGAATCAACGGACGAGATCCCTTCGGGAGATCTGTGGTCACTAACGATCATCAGATCGGAAGAAGAATATGGAGTGTTAAGTGCCTTAACCCTGATAGGTATTGATCGACGGACGAGATTCCATCGGGAAACCTGTGGTCACACATGACCATTAGATTGGTAGGAGTGAGTAGGGTGTTAAATTCCTTACCCCTTTGTTTTTTTGTTTCTTCATGGGTAGCGAAGAAATCGGGACCGTAGATCCCCAAGGTCCATGGGAGTATCTAGACCGTTGATTTTTCCACGTCCAGGAATTCGTGGAATAATGCATAGGTAGGAACCAATCTGAGTCGTCATATCTCGGCTGGAAAACCTAACAGTCGTTGGATCTGTCAGGAATTACCCGAGGGTTATACCCCCTGTGAATAGGGGCGAAAGCCCCGAAATAGATCTAGACCGTCCGAACGACGGAGGCCACGTGTCATGAGATTTCCCATTTCAGGAAATCGGGAATTGAGAACTCGGGATTTCTGGTGACGAGAGATCGGGATGTTTCATGGTGGAAACCCCGAAGTGGTTTTGGACCGTCCGATCTCGGGAGGCTACGTGTTGAGATATTTCCCATTTCGGGAAATTGGGAATCGAGAACTCGGGAGTTCTGGTGACAAGAGATCTGGATGTTCCGTGGTGGAAACCCTGAAGTGGTTTTGGACCATCCGATCTAAGGAGGCTACGTGTCGTGAGATTTCCCATTTTCGGAAATCGGGAATCGAGAACTTGGGAGTCCTGGTGATGAGAGATTGGGAATTTCCATGGTGGAAACCCCGAGACAGATTTGGACCGTCCGATTTAAGGAGGCTACGTGTCGAGAGATTAATCGGATCAGGAAACCAGGGATAGAGAATTCAGGAGTCCTGTGGTCGAGAGTTTGGACACTCGTGATGATAAATCCTAATGAACGGACAGGATCCTTTCGGAGGATCTAGGGTCTGGGATGACCGTGAGATGTGAGGA
>SNQJ01S0300064.1:0-10382 GCA_010110895.2 Picea sitchensis
AATGCCCCTACAGTCTATCTCTGTATAAGAAATAGTAAGTTCTCACATTTTCAGAGGACACATTGGAGTGTTTAACTCACTTTTTAAATTAAGGAAAATGGATACCTTGCACCCTTAAACAAGTACATTCCATTTTCAGATCATGGAACTACCTCGGGTATCCTATACAATTTCCTGTTCAAAGTAATAATAACACTACGAGGCCTAGACTCATATACATTATGATGTTTCCATAAATAAGGTTGGCCCAAAAGAACATCAAAAACTTTGAGAGGACCAACATCACACAATACCTCATCTTTAAAGGGTTGATGTTGTACGATAGTCAACACTATTGGTTGACGCGGAGATCACTTCCTTGGCGGAGCCATCTAATGGTGTAGGGTTGTGTGTGCAACATCGTTGGCAGGGATAGCCTCTTTATGACCTATACTGAGATGAGGTTCTTCTGGCTACCACTATCAACAATGAAGTGCAGCAGGGTCCCTTTTACCCACATCTGTGAATGGAAGAGGTGCTCTCCTTCTTTTGGCTCATCTGGTTCACCAGGATGGAGCTTGGTGGTAGAAATAGTGGCACTCATTTTCGTGTCAATGATCCATCTTCCCCTTTCTAGTTCTGGATCAGAATCAGAATCAAAATCTGATTCAGAGGCTTTCACTTCAGCCACCAGTGACTGCTTTGAGTGGCAATCAACAGTGTTATGCCAAGGGCTCTTACAAAAGTCGCACCACTTACCGGTATCTTTCTTTGTCTTTTTGGTGTCCTTCTTTCCTTCTGGCTTGGACTGGTTGTCATGATACTGTCCATATTTACTGTTTCCTTTGTTTTCTGGGTTGGGGCCACCCTTTCCTGGATTTTTTTGTGAGGGGTTCCCAGCCCAAATTTCTGTGTCTTTTGTTTGAGCTTCTGCTTGATTTTGACGGGATATCGGTAGACTGTGCCCAAGGATGAGATGTCCAAAAATTCCATTTCATTCTATATGTATCTATGTAGAGCATCATTATACTTGAGCACCATATGTCACTCCAAATATTTGATACCCAACTTGGTGCACAAGGTATGGAAGATATTTGTGAAATCTGGCACTGTTTCGTCTCTTTCTTGCCACAGTGTGGTCCATTTGGTATACAGGTCATCATAACTTCCAAAAAGGTAGTATTGTTCCTTAATAACATCCCAGAAGAATTCCCAAGTGTCCATGACTAAAAATAATGAGGTTTTCTCTGTTTCCTTTTTCTCACATAAATTTTCCCACCAATCTTTAACATGGGGAACGACTTTGAGGAGTGCAACAGTAATCTTTCCTCTATTCAAAAAGTTATGGACAAAAAAATACCCTTCTAGTAGATTCAAAAAAAATTCTACAGCATCTGCGTCTATATGAGCTTCAAATATAGGAATATCAAAGTTTATTTTTACCTTCAAGGGGGCGGCGCCTCTGTTCGAAGAAGATGTGTTGCTTGTTGGTAGCCACTGAAGGATTTGCATGAAACTATCCATCATCTCGTTCCTCTATTGCATGAGGGATTACTCAATCAACAATTTGAAAGGATATCATGTCCTGTCATCTTTCCTTTCTCCTTCCATGAGAGGTTGCTTGGGTGTGTGAGAGCTTTTTTCCTCAAGAGAAACAAGCTTGAGACCCAACTCTTTGTACTCCGACCTCATTGGGGACATGCATGAAGACGACAAGGAGAAGACTGCTCTGATACCACTGATATAGATTTTATCAGTAGAATGAAATGAATAAATATTATTAATAGGTGCCTAACACAAAATAACAGAGATACAGTAAAATTGGTTTTCTATTCAATAACGAAATAAGATGAAACTGTAAAATGCAGCGGAAACAAGCTTGTTGGAATGGCGGCGACTTATCTCTGAGAAGAGACGTGACGACTACATGCATTGACAAGAAGAACATTAAAATGAGGCTCTGAGGGACTTTTTACAATAAACAATAATTCCAAAACCCAGAACATCCAAAAAACCTAACCCTAGGATATGAAGCGCCAAAAGCAATGTGGGCCCCATTTGGGTAAGTTAGTACATCAACTTCCCTGGGTCGTAGCTTTTGCATACGAAATTTGTTTTAGGCATGTGATAGCCCATTGGAAAGGTATCGTCAAGGATATTCATTTTGGGGGCTCAATCATGCCTTTAGATATATTTAATAAGCTCAATCCTGAAAAACCATCATTTATTCCCTCAAAATTGCCTCGGAAGTTAAAACTACTAAAAATAGTAAATTGCCAAAAATGTCATAAAATTGTTTTGAGCTAGTTGGAAAAGGTGGGTGGCCATCGATATCCATATGGATAAAATATAGATCATCGACAAAGACCCCACTTCTATTGTCGCGACCACAACAATTCAACTAGAAGAACCAATAGATCATGAAGAGGGGAGTGCCTTTTTCATTCACATATGTGGGTGAAGGGGACTCCACTGCATTTTATTGTTGATAGCGGAAGGTAGAAGAACCTCATCTCAATAAATGTCATCAAATAGTTGGGATTGTCGACAACACCACAAACACAACCATACAACATTGGGTGGCTTCACCAATGACGATATCTTCGTGTCAGCCAGTAGTGTCGATTGTCATACGGCATCGAACCCTTCAGGGATGAGGTATTATGTGATGTTTCCCAAATGTATTTATGTGATGTTCTCTTGGGCCAACCATATATGTGGAATCACCATGATATTTATGAGTCTTGACCCCGTAGTGTCATTGTTACTTTGGGGGGTCATCTCTACAGAATATGAGAGGTAATTTCGACTATTTTCCAACCTAAAATGTGTTGCAAGGTGGTATCTCATACTACAAAATTTATCTTTTTCACAATCTTTTCAGAAGTTGAACAGACGGATACTGCAACCACTACAACCTTGGCCCAAGCACCTTCTATCCAACAGAAGTAGGTCAACAAGATTGTAGCAAAATAAAAATATCCCTTTTTCACACAGTCATCTCATGTATCTAGACTGGTTAAAAAGGTCCAACCCTTCCAGCCACGGGTTCATGAAAACCTTCAACAAACCAAGCAGTTCGACGTCTCCAACAAGGAAAGAAGCTCACTAAGATTCAGATTCAGTAATCGCTTTCCCCTCTCCCCCGAGAACTCAACACAATGGAGACCATTGCTTACTAAGGAGGGAGGCCTGATCTAGGTGGATATCAGTGGGAACCCACCTTTTCCAACTGGCTCAAAACAGTTTTCTGGAAATTTTGATAATTTACTATTTTTAGTAGTTTTTTGGGTCATAAACTTCTAGAGTCGTTTTGAGGCCCAAAACAATGTTTTTTGGGAAAACGGGGAACAACATTGAACAAAGTTAAATGTTTCTCACACAAAATTTGTATTCCTCGGATAGATATTTGTAACGGTATATCGAGCGCCCCAAATGTAGATCGTATGCAAAAGTTACGCCCCTGAGAAGTTGTCGTATCAACTACACCCATTAGGTCCCACAAACCTTTTGGTTTTTCATCTTTCGAGGATAGGGTTTTGGATTTTCCTTATGTTAAAAATACCCTTAGAGACTCATCGTCATCATCTTCTTGCGAATGTGAGTAGCCGTCACATCTCTTCTCAGAGATAAGATGCCACCATTCTAGCGAGTCTTTCACTCTATATTTTTACAGTCTTTGTACATTTATTTCATTTATAGAAATCGTGTATTATTGTATCTCTATGTTTATGGTTGCATCTCTGATACATTTATGGTATATTATTGAATATATGTGATATCTCTATGCATTTCTTTATTATATCTCCACTCTCATTTCATGTCGAAAATAATCTGAATCAGGTTCACACAGATGGGGATGGAAATATTATGCTTGGTCCCGGGGATTAAGCATTGAACACTCGCCCATAAAAACCAGAAGCTCCCATAAAAAACTAGAGGCATTAGCTTCACATATTGATTTACCTACTCTTCCTTCCACTCACTGTGGGCCTCTTAGAGCATTGAAAGCCCTGCAAAGGAATAAATGATGTTGTTGCTCTCATTAAAAATTCAAGGGATTGAGCCCCCCCTCAAAGTGGCCTCTCTTAGGAGACTTTTGGATAAATACTGACCAGGGATAATCTTTCTTCAAGAGGTGTTGGTATTGGCTCAAAAATCTAGAGACTTCCTACATGCTCTTAGACCGACTTGTTTTTCTTGTGTTGTTAATTCTTTGGGTACTCAGGGGTACTGTTGGCCTCATGGGATCCTACATACTATGATTTAATCCCCTTTATTACCACTGTTGGGATTCTGTTAATAGGTAAGAGCTTCAAATATAAGTAGGATCTAGCTTTCTTGAATATATATGGCCCCTGTACCGACATGAGACACTTTTTGCAGTCAGTGGCGAATAGTGGTATTATGCCTATAAATAACCTTATCATTGCGGGGGATTTAAATTTCGTATTATCTCCAGATGAAGTTTTGGGGGGGGGGATTATAGTGGTGTTCTATCAGAGGATTTTTATAGAGACTTATTTTTGTCAAATCAGCTGATGTGGTAGGAAGGAGATTGGACCAGTGTTTTGTTTATGAAGATTTATTATCATCCTCTGGAATATACAGATCGTTGGTTGAATTTCCATAGTTCTGGGATCACACACCCATTTTCTTTCATTTACATATACTGCCTATCCACAAGGCACATCCGTTTAAGATGAAATCACATTGGCTAAAGGAAGAAGATTACATAGAGTTGGTCCATAAGATTTGGAGGGACTCGATCTTCCTTTCTGAAAGGGGTTGTCAGAAGAACATTGTATGGAAATTAAAAGTCCTAGAGAATCACATAAAACGTTGGTATAAAGAAAGTATTTTAAATAAAAATGAAAATCTGGGGACTCTAGCATCTGAGATCAAGGATTCAATAATGTGTTTCATAGATGATCCAACAAATATTGAATAAGGAAGGCTTCTCAGGCAATGAGAAAGTGAACGAAATGATATCCTAAGAGGGAAAGAAGAATAATGGAGGCTCCGTAGCAGAGCCATCTCGTTGGGGATAGTAATACACAATTCTTTCATAATATGGAGAGAAATAATAGAACCAGAAAACACACATGCAATATTTCATATGGTTGTGGTGTGATATCAACTGAGCAGGGATCCATTAAGGAGGAAACTGTCCATCATTTTAAAGAGTTATATAAAGTTAGGGTTTCGATAAATACAAATGAACAATACAAGTTGGTGGAATAAATGAAGAATGTACTATTCAAATTCAAAAAAGAAAAGAGCCCTGGGTTGGATGGATGGTCTTCGAAATTCTTCACTTTTTTATTTGATATCATAGGAGTGGATCTCCTCAACATGGTGGAAGAAGCAAGGAGACTTGGGGTTGTGGTGGGAATCGTAACTTCTACTTTTCTTACACTGATCCTGAAGGCCAATAAACCAATTACCATTGATGATTTTTGGTCGATATTTCTATGCAATATGTGTTATAAAATTATCTCGAAAATCATTGCAAATCAAATTAAACCTCTCCTATCAAAATATATCTCACCGGAAAAGCTAGGTTTTCTTCAAGGGATGAGGATTCAAGACATTGTAGCCACGACCCATGAAATCTTACACAATATAAAAAAGAAAAAAATAAAACCCCTCGTCTTAAAGAAGGCTTGTGATTGCATTGAATGGAAATTATTAAGACTGATCTTGATAAAGGAAGGATTCAGGATTCAGTTGACCAACTGGATCATGGCTTTTGTAACTTCATCAACATATGCAGTTTTGATTAATGGCGATGCAATAAATTGTTTTAGAAGTGGCACGGGACTATTTCAAGGATGTCCTCTTTAGCCTTTACTCTTTAGTCTTATCATGGAGTGACTCATATTACTTTTGAAGAAATCCATCGGGGAAGGTATTGTTACAGGTATTAAAGTATCTCATTTACATATAATTTTACATATGTTGTGCATTGATGATATTCTTATTATGACTAGAGCCACATTGCAAGAATGGTGGGAAATTGACAAAATTATCTCTCTCTTTTGCAAAGCTTTTGGACCAATGGTAAACGAAACAAAAACTATAGAAAATTATGAAGGCCTTTCAAATATGGAACTGGTCACTTTCCATAACATTCTTCCATATACCTTCAGTGAATTATCTTCAGGTTCAAATATTTGGGATACTATCTAAATATTGGAGCACATAAGCTGGAAGATTGGGATTGGTTGGTGGCCAGAATATCCAAAAAGATTAATATTTGGTGTAATCGATGGCTTTCCTTGGCCGAGAGATACATCCTTATAAAATCAGTTTTGGAGGGTCAATCAATGTATTGGATGTCAATGGAAACAATTCCAATATTTTCTCTATCAAAGATTAGAAAGTTGATGTTCCATTTCATTTGGAACGGTCAAAAGGACACTCAACACTTCCACCTGTGTAAATGGGAAGTCCTCTCCTGAACAAAGAAAAATGATGCCTAGGGTTTTAGGAATCTTATACTTTTCAATAGGATGATGACAGTAAACACTCTCTAGAGAGTCCTCACTCAGAATGGAAATTGGCAGACTATTTTAAAGGACAAATACCACGATTATCAATTGGTTTAGATTGGCATCACATAAGGTCAACTCAACATCGAGAATGTGGACTAGTTTAGTCCAGTCAGTGCATGTGATTCTTGATTGGTTGAGTTGGGAACTGAGCAAGGGTCAACACATAAATATCCACGGAAATAAGGTACTTGGATTAGGATAAAAATCCATCCTCTTGGATGAGCTAATTAATATCTTGAAACAACAAAATACTATAGTCTTAGCTTCAACAAATGTTTCTCATAATCCCACAACCTTGACTTAGTATTGGATTGGTAGCGTGGAGCTCGGTTTGTCAGGTATTCTAAAGACCGAATGGGACACCTACTGCATTGAGTTAAATGAATTGGGGGTATCACTTCAAGGAACCAAAGACACCCTATTATGGAATAGTGGTGATGCGACAGGTAACATTTCAGTCAAAAATCTCTACAAAGTGCTTATCTCAACTCAGAACTTCCCGACCTCGACTGGATGGACAATAAATTTGTGGAAATGGAACATCTAGCTAAAGATCAAACTGTTTATATGGATGGTAGCAAAAAATAAAATACTAACCTGGGAAATTTTAAGGAAACGGGGTTGGTATGGACCTGGATTTTGTTCACTCTGCGAATTTAGTAGTGAAGACACCGATCATTTATTTGTACACTGTCCCGTTTCTTGGACAGTTTGGGCCAGAACGACTAGTTTCATTAGATTCAAGAATCGGTGGGCTAAGAACAATTTCAATGTTGTATTTACCTCTTGGGTGATGGATAACACAGTGCCAACTAATCTTCCAGTCCTGACTTGCTAGTATATATGGCTCAAGAGGAACCAGGTGATATTCGAGGATAGCAAGCCTGCAATTGGTGATGTGGCTTGTAGGATTATTGGGGCACTCGACATTCACGAACACTCTCAAAAATTAAATTTTAGGTACATGAGACCCATCATACAGTCGAAGGGTATTTCAATTGCATACTTTGATGGGGCCTCAATTAGAGGAGGCACAATCTATGGAGCGGGTGGTGTGATAAAGTAGCAAGATCAACAAGTTATTAGATGGTACATCAAGTGTGGGATGGGCACAACCACAAAATATGAATTATTTGGTGCCTCGGTGATGCTTACTCTTCCAAAACTTTGGCATATCACTAGTATTCAAGTTTTGGGTGACTCCAAAGTGATAATAGATTGGCTGAATCAAAAAAATAAAATTACATGCTATTGATATTGAAGGTTGGAAGCATAGAACAAAACCAATGATCGCAAATTTCCTAGAAATTAACTTCCTCCATATATTTTGGGACCACAACAAAGAGGTCGATCTACTTTCCAAACAAGGATTGTTGGAACAAAAAGATATATTAACATAATAATCAGTGACTGATGGGAGGATAGGTCCTTTAGCTCAGCTAAATCCATTCTGATGTGGTTTATTTTTCATCATTGTACTAGAACATCCTTTGGATATGAGGAGTATAGTCTTTTTCCTTCTGCGACAATACTACTTTTTTGTTTATTAGATCTGGGTTTGAACTCCTTTTTGTTCATCGGTGGATTACTATTGGCAATTTGGGGATCCCGAGTTACTATAGTAACTTTGTCATCCTTGACTGGATATAATTGTATTACTCTTTATTGGAGATTTCCTTTTGGAATGTTCCCGCAGATGTGAATGAAATTATTATAAATATATAATTTTGAGAGAATTTTCAATTGGAAAAAAGTAGGCTAAGTTGCATGGTTAATGTAATTTTTCTTATAATATATGTATGTTTCAAAATATGAGTAAGTTTCAAAGATTGACTAAGGTCCTTAAAACAAAATAATTTCAAAAGTTAGCAACATTGTTGAATACTTTGCATTCATTTCTACCAAAACTAAATCCCAATAGCCAAATATTATGTCTAAGAGTGAAATAATCATGAGAACTTTTTTTTTTTAATACTTAAAGTAATAAGTAAATTTGTAAATTCATCTAAAAATATAAAACTAAAAATATTTAAAATTTTCTAAAATTATAATATCTCCAATTTTCAATAGTAAAAAGAATAATTTGTTTATGTTGGAATATATGTAATTAAAGGAAAAAAGGAGTGTTGAATTAGTAATTATTTTATGTTGGAATGTATGTAATTAGAGGAACAAAAAAGCGTTGAAGTGAAACATTTATGTATTATCCTCATGTATGGAGTATCATCAAGGAATGCTCTATACAAATTAATTTTTTATCAACCTAAAATTTGCATAAGAAAAAACATGTGGATTAAACATTCAAACTGTAACATCCCGCTCTGGCGCACTTACAAAACTTATTCTTTGAGGACAGTTGCTCGCAAGTGATCTGGATTTTATGATGATAAAACTTTTTCCTTCATTATGATGCGTTAAGTTATATGACAGGATGTTTTTATTACATTGATGTAGACAGGTGCTGCTAACTCAGTTTCCTTGAGTGTGCAGGGTTTCGGACCTTGAGGATGCAGAGGCATCGGTGGAACTCCCTTGGACTCCGGATTGAGTTAGGGAGTGGGCTATTTGATTTGTTTCATTTGCGGTGATATTGTTTTGTTTTGATGATATGCTATTGATTTTATGATATGTTGCTGACATGATCTGACATGATGGTTGATGATGCAGGCTGATGATAGCTTGCCGACCAGACTCACATATGGAGTAAAGGGGCCACACACGAGCTCTAAAGAGATTGAGGGAGAGGTGTGGACAACATCCCTGCCACAGCCTACTAGCACTCCCGCCGTGGCTCGAACTGTAGGTTAACGATTACCTAGTTCGAGAGGATCCATGATGTCGTGAGGGCAGACTACGACAGTCGCTCACGATGATTCTAAGGGGCGCGCAATAAGGCGGAGGCCTTATTCCTTGGATCCCTTAGTCTCCCACAAGCTCACTTGGTGGAGTGTTGACTCCAGGGGTTATAGAGTCTACCAATCCGTCAAGCCATCGAGTGGCACCCTTGGAGCACGTGGTGCATCCTAAAGGGCACGTCGCGCAAAGAAATGCAAATCAGCGAGTGGCACCCTTGGAGCACATGGTGCATCCTGAAGGGCATGTCGCGCAGCCGAAGCAAACAAGGCGAGTGGCACCTTTGGAGCACGTAGTGCGTCTTGAAGGGCACGTCGCGTTGATGATGAGGATGAGACAACCTAGATGACCCTAGACCTTAATGCCTGATAAAACTTAAAAAAAAAAAAACGACTCCCATAATTAAATTGTCGCCCTGTTCAAATCAAAACCTAAATTAAAACATCTCTAAGATAAATTTGACCAGCCCTAAGAAAAGATCCTACAAAAATAAACCTAGGGCGTAAACCAAAACCCACCTAGGTGTTAATTAAAGTCTTCTTAAAAGTAAAGGGGGTAAACTAATGGGGGAAATAAATTAAGCAAAACCCTTGGCTTTTAATGATAAAGAAGAAATAAAAATTTATTAAAAGTATGGCAGTATAAAAGCTAGGAATAAAATATATATATATATATATCTATTGAAAAGATTAAAAATCCGCGTTTATCTTTTTGGTTTAAATAATAATAAAATAATAATAAAAGAGAGGAATAAAAATGGAATTAGGGAAACTAGAAATAAAAGGAAACTTAATATTGGAAAGTAGGGGACATAGGGTAAAAAGCAAAAAGGAATTTGCATTTAAGGAGTTACTAAACTTCAGAAACTTCATTTTAGGAAAGTGATTAAAAGCAGGCGAGGGGATCTAGGAACCCTAGGAGTAATTTAAGGAGCGATTTTGGGGGAGTGAGGGAATTTAGTCTTTTAATTATTAAAAAGAAATTAAATTTTGG